>LZPO01034954.1:48053-65695 GCA_001675575.1 Neotoma lepida
CAAAAAACAAGTGCTCAGAACTGCTCTTCCCTGGTTGGGATCTCAAGCATATGTTACAATGTTCGTTTTGGTAAAACAGGATGGGTGGAGTGCTCATTATTTTACTTTTCTATCTACATAGTTAGAGGTTTAGAAACTCAAGTGTTGCAGGAACAGCCATCATTGAAAATCTAATGTGCCAGCTGCACTTGCCATGACAATTAACCCTGTTTCATGAACAGCACTTTGAGACCAATGACTTCCATTTGAAGTCTTGATAATTTAGATTTTAATAAAATTAGTTCCCATAGTTAAGTGAAAAATATAAATTCCTAATGCTTCCATTTAATTTATCTGCTCTAATTTACCAATGCAATTATTTCCCACTTGTATTTAGTTCAGTCATTTACCATGAATCCCAGATGGCATGGTTTCACCTCAAAAATGCTAAATATACTCTCACTTATAGTANGCACAGGAGACTCGAAGAACTCAGATGATATGAGACAGAAAACTGCCTGGAAAGGCACTAAGTAGTATGCTAACACTCAGCAGTATGTTAGCAGCCTGGAACTTTCTGTAAGAAAAGAGAACCCTGAGGTAATTCTGAAGCCAGCTTCCTTTTGCAGCATCAATGATAACANCTGTCTTAGTTACTGTTCTATGGCTGTGAAGAGGCACCATGACTGAGGCAGCTTCTTACAAAAAAACAAAAAAACAAAAAACAACAAAAAAAACCATTTAATTGGGGACTTGCTTACAGTTTCAGAGAGTTAGTCTATGGCCATCATGGCAGGGAGCATGGTGGTAGGCAGGCAGGGTTCTGGACCAGTAGCTGAGAGCTTATATCGTATCCAAAGTTGGAGTCATAAAAACAGACTAGACTTGGTGTGGGCTTTTGAAACCTCAAAGCCTACCCCCAGTGACATACTTCCTCCAACTAGGAACCAAACATTCAATTATGTGAGCCTCTGGGGACCATTTTCATTCAAACCACGCCTTCTTTGCAGGATTTGTGTTCTGGAAGAATAGGTAAATGTAAGATGGATTTTCTAAATGGTCTTGTTAAATAAAACACGGAGGCAGAGATAGGGGTGAAAGTCTGACAGAGATCAGAGGAATTAGGAACAGCTACTAGCCTCACCTTACACTGCCGACACTTCTAAAAAGGAGAGTGTGTCTGACTTCCTTATACCTCCACATCTACATCCCTTTCTGTTCTGTTCTTCCAATGGCTCTTTCAGCCTAGCTACATCACTTCCTCCTATTGCCCATCTCTGTCACACTTCCTGCCTGTCTGTAGAGACCTCCAGAATTCTATGGTTGATGCTGGGATTAAAGGCGTGTGTCTCCACACTTGACTGTTCCTAGTGTGACCTGGAACTTACAGGGATCCAGAGAGACCCTGCTTGCTAAGTGATAGGATTAAGGGCGTGTGCTAATTTTGCAAGGCTAGCAGCTGACCTTGTTTCTCTGATCCTCAGATAAATTTTATTGGGGGACATAGATAAAATACCACTACAGGTAAATGAATCTGTATCATGTCTGTATTGGGCAGGTCCTCTTGTGAATTTGTGTGGTAATACACTAGAATGGCTTATAACCAATAAGGACTAGGTAGTTTCCACAGTGACTAGAGAGGGTGAGAACCTGTTTATGCTCAGGCTACAAAGCCTGATGCTTCAGCAGTCCCAATATAGTGCTGAAGGACTAGATGAGTCCTGGGAAGTTTCTTCAATCCATGTTGGAAGTCCAAAGATGCTGGTATCTGATGTCACTGAAGGATGGTACTAGCAGCAGCAGAAGCAATAGCCATACTCACCAGCAAAAGTGGAGGCAGGCAAGCAAGACTTCCTCCCAATCTCTTTACAGCGGATGCTGGAAAGGGTCACCCATTCTGGGGGTCTTTCCCCCATGCCAATCTTCCTGGAAGGACCTCCCAGACCTGCCCAGAGGCATCACTCTTAGTTGTTAATATTAACCATTCAGTGGCCAGCTCTGAATACTTGCTATTCTAGAATAACTTAGTTTCTGAAAATGCTGTGCATCATCTTTTCACAGCATGAATACCATATTTAAAGCCCGCTAGTGTCGGTTTGTTTCTTTAATTGTTCATCAGTGGTACTTCTTTTATCCTTAGAAAATTACATTCAGAAAGGTATTGGCAGTGTCACACAATCCAGTGATTCATTTAATTTTAAAAGTGGCTCTAGTTATATATTTAAATTTTATTACTTGAATGTGTACATGTGTGTGCACATGCACGTATGCACACATGTGGAGGTCAGAGGACAACTCGTGAGAGTCTGTTCTCTCCCACCATGTGACTCCAGAGGATCAAACTATAGTTGTCAGGCAGGTGTCTTTATCCACTGAGCCATCTTGCTGGCCCCTCTAGTTATAGTTTACAAAACAGGAAGAGGGGGGTTTACTTTCAAAAGACAAAAAGACAGCATTAAAGATCTTTTAACTGTATCCCTAAATTAGTGCACAGTCTCACTTTCAACTGTATTTATAAATTAGCGCATGGTTTTAACTGTATTCATAGATTAGTGCATAGTTTTACTTTTAACTGTGTCCCTAAATTAGTACATAAGTTTCACTGATCAAAAAATTTATTGGATTAAACAATAATGTAACTAGGAAGTATATTGACAGGTACCAAAATGGTATTAATTTAACTTTTCTTTAAGGCCTAAAATGAATTTTTTTTTCCTTTTATGAGTAGAAATGTGGCTGAAAATGTCCTCATGCACATCACAGGTGATGGTGTGTCCAGATACATGCATAGCCTTACTATGGATTTATTTTCATAGGCTTTCTTTCCTCAAAAGTAAACTATAAAATTATGCAGCAGATTATACTAAATTGAGATTTAACTGATATGCTTTGATAAGATTAACCATACATCTCAACAAAAAACAAACCCTGTCTTTGAAAGGCATCATCTTTAAAGCAAACACAAGTTAGAACAAGAGGCATTAAGACAGCCATTCACTTGAAGAAACAAGGTTTGCCTCATCAAGCCAAATACATGAAATTCCAACCCGTTACTATCAATGACTAAATGAAGAATGACTTGGCAATAAAGTCACAAGAACTCTATTTATTGTATCAAACACTTTCATGGCATTTGAGAGAACTCAGAATTTCTTTGAAACACATTTGACTTTATACAATTAAATCAGCCAGAATAGTCTTTATTTAAAAAAAGAAAAATTCAAAACACCAAAAGATTTANTTTATGTAAGAACAAAATAAAAAAAGGAAAGCTGTGATGGAATGAAAAAGACAGCCAGGCAAAGACGTAAGAAACACTGGCATCTGTCTGCCCAGTGTGCCTTCCATCATCACTACACACCAGAAACAGGCCTGATGGAATGAAGATGACCCTGCAAGATCTACTTGGAGGTTGAAGGAAATTACTGATAAAGTGTTTAAATATTTTTATAAATAAATATTAACCAAAATATCCCACTCTTTCAGTCTTGCTTTAGCCTGGTTCTTAGTATCATGTCAAGTTCCCCTCTAGATAGATGTTATATTAGACTTTCTTCTGAAGTTAGGCTCTGACTTTACCACGTTTATGACTAAATGATGTCATCTGTGCTGGCAGTGTAGTACGAAGGAAGACAACATGATCACTGAAGTCCTTGATTTATCAAATACAGATCATCCAGCTGACACTGTGCTTTGGTATCCGACACTTCTCAATAATGGTCTAGCCCAGTGAGTTTCTTAGGTTAAGGTAGGGCAATTTCAGCTCTGCAAACACCTGCTGGGCCAGCTGTTTCCTTGAACTGGTTTTTGCCCTGAAGAGAGATGCTCCAGGGAAAGTCATGTCTTACCCGTATGTCCAGATCCTAAAAGAAACTATTATTTTCTGTGAAAAGACAGAAGTACCACAATCTATGGCTATTTCTCTATGTAGCCTTGGCTGGTCCAGAAGTCACTATGTAGATCAGGCTAGCCTTGAACTCACAGAGATCCTCTTGCCTGTCTCCAGAGTGCTAGGATTAAAGGCATGCACCACCACACCCAGGCTTGAAAGCTTTTTCAATCAAGAAGTTGCCTACCTATTGCAAACACAATCACCCCTCAGGAAAGCACTTGCCAAACTGAGACTGTCCCCAGCCTCTCAGAGCTCATCAGATGTGATGTTCACCTTGGGTAGGCTACATTCTTTACTGGTTTGACAGCTCTGAAGAATGTCCTTGTAGTGGTTCTTCAGATCCTCATACAAAGCAACGGTTTCTTGCGAGTGGGCCAAGGGTAACACTTTTTCATTCAGCAGCATTTGTACTTGGAATTCTTCTTGAGGGGTCTTTGCGTTTTCACAATGGTAAAGCACAAATATTAGGTTTGNGGCATAAGGTACGATTCGACCACTTTGGAACTTGCGATGGACTTGCTCCTTAAAATTATATGCTGTCAGGGGCTCCCTGTCTTTGAAGTAGCCCATGAGCGATAGCAGTGGCAGGAGGGTCTCTGCATGACCAAACTGGAGGATGACTGGAGAAGAAACCGGCTGAGACCTTAAACGAGAAATTGAAGGGAAAACTTATATATTCATGCCATAAGACATAATATTTACACTTAGTGGTACCTAATTTTCTCATTTTAAAATGTAATTGCATCTTTAAATTTTTATTATTACTATTATATTTAGTGTGTAAATTAGGGGAGGCTCACTAATGCTGTGGAATATTCCTTTACACTGTGTGAATATATGTTGCTGTGATTGGTTTAATAAAGAAGCTGACTGGTCAATAGCTGAACAGAATTAGGTTTGGCAGGAGAGCCAGACTAGGAGAATGCTGGGAGGAAGAAGGGCAGAGTCTGGAGTTGCTGGGCAGACACAGAGGGAGCAGGGGATAAATGTTAATAAATGTTAATAAAGATACCTCTACGTGGCAGAGCGTAAATAAGGAATATGGGTTAACTTAAAATGTAAGAGCTAGTTAGTAATAAGCTAAGCTATTGACTGAGCATTTATAATTAATATAAGCCTCAGTGTGTTTGAGAGTGGCTGTGGGACAGGAAAACTCCGCCTACACACTAATGCCACAGCATGAAGGTCAGAGGACAATGTCAGGAGTCAGTCCTTTCCTTCCACCATATGGGTTCATAGACTGAACTTGATGGCCAGGCTTGGCAGGCAAGCACCTCCATCCACTAAGCCATCTTGATGACTCCTATTTAAAAAAAGTTCTTTATATACATTAACTCAAGCATATGGCTGAAATTCTGTGGGAGAACCGAACTATTTTTACAGTAAACGTCAAGTTCTAGGAATTAGGATATCCAGAGTGCTGCAGATCTATCTAAAGTAGAACACATGACCATTCTGTTGAGAAGACCCTGAAGCTCACTTCAGCACTGGACTACCTTTCTGTGAGGCACTGAGTGAGCTGGATCTTGGGAGACTGATCCATGGAGCGTCCCCAATGAATGAAGGCACTTAAAGTGTTGTCTTTTATCTTTTCAAGTTTTCTTTTTCTCAATACATACTTTTTCATTTGTGTGTATGCATACACGCATGTGTGCACCTTTGCACAAGTATAGAGACCAGGAGAAGGTGCTGAGTGCCAGCCTCTGCCATTTTCCTTTGAGACTGGAGGTCTTTCCCCAAAGGCTGCCATTTCTTTTTGGTGAGGCCAGAACCCAGCAGGACCCAGTAATTCTCCTGTCCCTGTCCCCCTAGAGCTGAAGTAACAGGCATTTGTGAGGTAAATACAATAAGACACATGCATACACATGTTGGGAGGAGAGACCAAAAGGGCTGAGCATAACTTATGAGTTCAAGGTCCTGTTAAACACATCCACTATAGAAGAAATTAAACCTAGGCTGTGATCCATTTGAACTAGTTTGAGCCTAAGAACACATGTGTTCTATCACTAAGCTTGCTATAATCCCAGCCCCTGACCCAGATTTTAAATCTGAAGATTCTTTATGCTTAAATAAAAAAAAAAATGTAAGTCTCATTGTTTCTTTTGTCTCCCTTGCTGCCAATAATATTGTAAAATCATCAAGTTTTCAGAAGGAAGTTAAGGAAAATGGTGCTTTAAAACGTTTACTGTGGGGCTAGGGAGGTGCAGTTAAGAGNACATACTACTCTTGCAGAGGCCCAAGTTTGGTTCCCAACATCCATATCAGGTAGTTCCCAACTGCCTGTAAGTCCAGCTCCAGGGGCTCTGATGCCCTCTTCTGGCATGCATATGTTCACATGCACACACAGATAAAAATTAAAAGTAACTTTAAAAAAAAAAATCAAAAGTTTTTAAAAGGTTTATTGACTATTTTGTGAACAAACTGTTTTATATATTAGATTCATAAAAGGAAGCCATGCAAACCACAAATAAATTACTGTCTTCTGGCATTTGGTTGAATTTTAAAGTAACATATTTTTCTATAAATAATTATTTATAGAAATTTATATTATATAAATTTATATTACATAAATTTAATAAATATAAATAATTTATTTACAGAAAAATTATTAATTATAAAATATTTCAAAAATTATTTTATAAATAATTTTTATAAATAGATATTTTTATGAGTAGATAAAATTATTATTTATAAAAAATATTATAGACNGTTAGGGGCTGGATACATGGTTCAGCTGTTCAGAGCACTGGCTGCTCTTTCAGAGGATCTGGGTTCTATTCCCAGCACTCACATGATGGCTCACAACTATCTGTAACCCCAGTTCCAGTGGCCCCAATGCCCTCTTCTGGCCTCCATGGGCACTGCACATATGTGGTGTACATTGATACATGCAAGTAAAACCTACACATAAATAAAAATAAATAAAAAATTTAAATTTAAGACAGTTTATAACAGGAAGGAAAAGTGCTAGTTTTTATGAATGCCACCATATCTTCCTCTAAATCAGAACACTCTCTACTGAAAAAGTTTGCAATATATGAAAAACAGAACTTTAAATTTCTGGGTAATATGCCAATACAACAAAATAAAGATAATTACAATTATAGCTAAAGGTAAAGATGTTTCTAATTCCTCATAAACAGTCTAAAAAACCAAATGAGAATCATCAAAAGCAGTTAGAACATAATTTTGCTAATTCCAAATGTGCCTGTAGGAAATCATAACTATTTAATAGTTTATATATTCTATAGTAACCCAGTAAAGATATTTTAAGTTTATAAAATAATGTCAAATAAAAAGGTGGAATAAGCTGGGCGGTGGTGGCGCACGCCTTCAATCCCAGCACTCGGGAGGCAGAGGCAGGCGGATCTCTGTGAGTTCGAGGCCAGCCTGGGCTACCAAGTGAGTTCCAGGAAAGGCGCCGCCAAAGCTACACAGAGAAACCCTGTCTCGAAAAACCAAAAAAAAAAAAAGAAGGAGGAATGAGCATGATTTTTTTTCTTTACTGCAGCTCAAAGCATCCAGCCTGAAGCAGATGTTCTTGTAACTAAGAAAAAGGGAACAAGGTGATGCTGCTCATATTAAAATAAAAGGTCCCGAATAAAATGGCCACATTCAATTTTGCAAGATGTAATAAGAAACAGTCTTTTCTAAGATCCACTGGGCTAATCTGCTAGGTGTGGCAGAAACATCACCCATGCCAAGTGCTAGGCACCACACTTAGTGCTCACGAGGGTTGGGGCGAGGAGAAAGGCAGGTAAGATGACAAGGAAATGTATTTCTGGCTCGCACAGATGGTAACATCTAACTGTTGAAATTCTTCCATCTGAGGAGAAATTTGCTAAGGGTCAGTGTCTGGAGAGCATCATGTCCATACTGCTTCCTGCCCTGACAACGGAACAAAGTGTTGCACCTGGCACTGTGAATGCAGGAATACACTTGTATTTACTGTATAAAGGAATACACTGGAACTCAGTATATAGATCAGTCCAGCCTCAAACTCACAGAGATTTGCCTGCCTCTACCTCCCAAGTGCTAGGATTAAAGAAAGGCATGTACTACTACATAGGCCATAAAGTTAAATATTAAAAGATTGGCTTCCTTCAGGTAGAATATACCCGAAAATTAAAAATAAACTAGTGGCTTGCTATCCTGGCTCTGGATGCAAGCTCATGCCATTTAAGCCTTTACAAACTTGAACACCTGCTAAACTGAGCACAGGAGAAGGTAGGGCCTCCCCAGCTGAAAACTGAGGGCACAATAACGTATTCAGCAAGTCACATCAAATGAAGATAAGCCACTTCCTTTGCAGAGCTGCTGGACTGAACTATAGCAATAAAATAGCACAGAGCAGCAAATCAATGTGTGACAGCAGACATCACAGTGCTCTAAGAGCTGGAGAGCTGCAGCAGTAGGGGTCATAGGTCATAGGTCATAGACATCAGTGGTGGAAGGGTTTAGAGTCCAGGAGGCCGGTTCAGGCGGTGCTCTTTCTAAAACCTAAGTGTATAACACTACACTTGAACACCATGTCAAGTGCTACACTCACTTCACTGAGTAACATATTGTAAAACTCACCAGACACCCCAAAGCACCAACCCTAGAGTAGAATTTCGGGTACTGCGTGACTTAGGTTTCATCATACAATCAGAGCCAAAATGACTAAAAAAATGACGTGGGAAAAAAACCTTAACTTCCTCTCATATAAGAAAATACTCGCATAAAGAGAAGAAGAAGTCATCTAGGAAATCAGGCACTTGTTTACTTTCAANCCACTGCTGATTTCAAATAATTTCAAACCAGTTTCCAGCTGGGAATGAGACAGTATCCCACCTATTAGCTCAGGAAGATTGCGGGGTGTCAGTGCTTGGTCCCCAGGCTCCTAGTCTAGAAGTCTGAATTCGCCAATTTCAAAAGCATGCCCATGTCAAATCACAGGGAGTAAGAGGATGGCTTAAGTTCTTACATTGGCAGAAATTCTTTCAAGGATATATAAAATGCAAGGACCATCTACCTAGGATTTTTAGTCAGAAGTAGCATACAGTAAGAAAACAAAAGTGTTAAGAATGTCTTGTTTCTCCTTGTTGTGGTGCTAGTGGTTAAACCTGGGGCTCTGTATGCACAAGGCAAACATCCTACCACTGCCGTACTCTTCCAGACCTTTTCTCCCTTTGACTTTAGAGATGGGGTCTCACCATATAGCCTGATATCTCCTGGAGTTCACTATTTACCTCAGGCTGGTATCTAATTTTTTTTTTAATCGTTCTGCCTTAACTTCCCTAGTGCTGGGATTACAGTCAGGCACTACCATATATGACTAACACACACACACACACACACACACACACACACACCTCTACACCTTATTCTTGATTTTTTCATTTCAAATACAGCACCGAAAGAGTTTAATAGATGGCTAGCTTGAGGTTTTAAAGGTAAGAAGGCGAACTTAGCCTACTTTCAATTAAGCTGTAACCAGAAGAGTCAGGTCTCTAACATGTGATCCTTCTGAGTTAGCCGTTAAGAGTGCTGGGTTTGCTGGGAGTTTGCCACCATGACAGACTGGGCCACTGACTCTCAACAGTACTTCCATTAATAATAGCTTAGAACATAAACTGCTTAAGTCTCAAACATATGTTTTTCTTCACTATTTTGTTTCATATAGCCTGAATTCAACTTGGATATCATTGGAGATTTAAGTAAAATAAATAAGTAGAGATAACAAAGCAGTATCTACTCTTCAAGGCTCTTTAAGAGCATAGCTTTCTTCCTCAAGGCTCCTAAGGATGCATAAGAAAAGCATCTAAATCAGTTTTGGGATATAAAACTCAAATCAACTTAGACAATATTTTTTAGTTATTTTAAAATCATAAAGTTCAAAATCAAAAGTCCATTTACAACTAAGAATACCAGAATGTTTTTCTTCACTTATAAACAAGAGGATGTGACACTATATAAACTGATTTCTACTTTGTTGTTTAAAACTCGATTGGTTAAAATATCAGACTTAGATACACATAGACTTCCATGGAAACATCTATGTCAAAAAGGGGGCCGTGTTTCCCCGAAGGGTTAATATAGTCCTTAAGCAGCTGCCCATGCTAACATCTGCCTGCCCTTTTATAAGACTTATTTAAATGTCTGTTTGGGGGGATATATTTAAGTAATATAAGCATTCAATGGAAAAAAGTACCACGTTTCTCTTCTAAATTACACCTGAGCAGCAAATGTGGGGGGTTGGGGGAGGTGTGTGAAGGATCCTTAACTATGGGAGGCTGGATGAGTTGTGAGATTTGTGCACATGTGTGTACAAAGGACTCTTTCCTGTGTACATACCATGTTTTCTTCATTTTCATGTCCCATCCCCTCCTACACCCTCTGAACTCTTTCTTCCCAACAATTTCTCTTCATGTTTTCTCATCTTTCCGTTTGCTTTGTTTTCATGATCCTCTGAGGTGTACCAAAGGTTGCCAGCAGAAGCTCAGGTGAGGGGTTGTTTACTGGGGCCTGAGCAACTCAACAGTGGCTACACTCCTAAAGAAAATGCCTCCCTTCCCTACCAGCCTTTAACTGCCAACAGCTTCCAGGGAGAGAAGCGGCCTCGTGAGCATTTCAAACACCTCAAACCAAATATCCAATATCTGATTTTATCAGAAGCCATTAAAAGTCTGCACACACTTTTGAAAGTCTCTAACCTTTTTAAAGGGGATATTTCCTTTGGCTCATGTTTCAGAGGGTTTAGTCATCTCCACTCCCCGGATGAGGCAACTAGACAGAAAGAAGCCTGTGGCAGCAGGACTTGGTTGAGTAGAGCAGTTCATTTCACAGCCAATCAGGAAGCAGAGAGGGAGGGTAAATCAGTAACTCCTATAAGGAAGCAATTAAGGTTCATTTCTAGGAACATGCTGCCATTGCTCCAAGCACTAAAACTAAATAGCAAACCTTAGAGAGTTCAATCTAGTTCTAAGCCATCTCCGGGGAATTGGTTTGCTCCAATTCATACAGGTCCAAGCATTCCATGAAAGCATCAAACACCCCATTTCTGCCTTGACTGCATCCCAAGGATAGCATGATAATCTGTTTGGATGTCTTCTCTGAGTCAAAGATCCAGAGTTAGTCTATGGTGAAGCCCAAATACTGATGATGCAAACGGGAGTAAATGTGCCAGTGTGTGAACAAGGGAAGATCTCTCTCTCTCTCTGTCTCTTTCTCTGTCTCTCTCTCTGTCTCTCTCTNCACACACACACACACACACACACACTCACACATACACACTCACAGGAGGGGGCTTGTTGGGAAGAAGGGTTCAATGGGAAGGGGAAGGGACCAGAGAGAGTAATGGAATGAATATGCTGAAGAGAGATCATATACATGTATGACATTTAATTAAGGTTGCTTGCATGACCAGGGCCATGGGATTGTGGGATTATGGGGGCATAGGCACCTTCCAATGACTACATCACTGACGAAGAATGTCCCTGACCCCCACTAGCTGACCACAGCNCCTCAGTTACAGGTAGACTCTCATGCTTTACCTTATTTTTGACATGAGATCACTCACTGAACCTGTAACTCACCAGTCTCTGCCTCCAAATGTAGGGGTTGTAGAAGTATGCTGACACATCCTGCTGTTTACATGGGTGCTGGGGATTCAAATGCAGATCTGCATGCTTGCACAGCAAACCCTTTCCCTGCTGAACCATCCTCCTAGCTCCTACGCAAATCTAGTAGATCAGATCTCAGAAATAAGTTCAGTGTAGTCAATGAGTTACCTTATGTTACCCAGGAAGAATATGGCTCTGCAAATGACACCCTTATTTTACTTATATAAATCAGTGAGGAGATCTTAAATCTTCAACCAAAACCAAAATTTAATCTGAAGTCTAAAATTACATCAAGAAATGAGACTGTATATGTTCAAAATGGGTAAAATGCCTTAAGTAATTTGAAATGCTCAGTAAGAAAAACTANTAATTGCATGTTTTCCCCCAAATGTACTCAGCTAGATCTTTCTAAGCTCTTAATTTATGTTTCACACGCAACTGGTGTTACACAAACTCTGTTTCCAAATATGATCTAGGAATATCAGATGGAGCTTTGGGCAAATCTCACCACTTGCACGCTTATGTAAGAGCGCAAACACGTGGCTGGAACGGCCAGAGCTAGAAGAAACTTTGAGAAGAAAATCAGCGANAATCAATTTCGTTTACAAGTCTTCTTATACATTTGACTGCAGTAAGTCTCTGGAGAAGCATACATTTGACAATGTANGCTTAGAACTGAAATGGCATAAACATATTTTTTTCTTAAGCAAAACCATGTAGAAATTAAGCTCACAAGGTAGAACAGGGACAAAGCTACTGTTAGCCTCCCTACTGGTCTTGGGAAGTGGGAAGAATTATGTGAAACAGCAGTTTTCAAACAGACAATAGAGTAAGAGAGCAAGCAGGCAAATGAGCCCACCCCATCAGCTGCCCCGTTGACTGCCTAGAGCTTGCAGGCTGTGGTGGAGGGCAGAGGAGCACACACGCAAGGCAATCCTGAGGTGAGTGAGAATCTAGAGAGGTAACTCTGGCTGGAACTCATGGAGCAGATCCCAGAGAGGAGAAACTACAGGGGAGGGAGCTGGGGAGTGCAGAGGGCTGCTCTGCTCAAATGTCAGCTGCTGTTACACACCGAGCCACACATCCAAATCTGGAGGGAAGGATCAGCAAAATAGATCACCATCGTTAACAAGCCAAACTGGTAAAAACTCAAATCCATAGGAAAGAAAAATCTCCCTGGTGGGACAATTCAGCTCAAGAGGGCCGGAGAGATGGCTCACAGTTAAGAGTGTTTCCTGCTCTTCCAGAAGATCTGGGTTCTGTTCCCAACACCCATNTTGAGTAGCTCACAATGCATGTAATTCCAGCTCCAAGGGATCCAANATCCTCTTCTGCCATCTGCAGGAACCNGCATTCATCCACATACACACACATAACTAAAATAAAATANATTTTAAAAAAGAAACAGTGCTAATGATTTAGTAGATATACACATATGTGGAATTCAGCAAGTTGTACACTAAATATACAAAGATGACTGTATATTATGTTAATTATAATTGAACAATAAAGAGATAAAGCAAACTCCAGCTATCCAAAGTCACATGATCTAACTGTCCCTTAGGAAGGAGACATCTTGGTGTGGAGTTAATAAGACCCGACTCAGTGGAAGCCTTGAAGGCAGTTGCTAAGATCTAGGAGGGGAGCTGAGGAGATGTATCAGTCGGTGCTTAGTTCCCCAGCACCCACATAAGAAGCTGTGTATGGCGGTGTGCATCTGTACCTTCAGAGCTGGGCGCAGACACAAGAGTATCCCTGGCGCTCATCGGCCAACCAGTCTAGCCAACCTGTGAGATCCCATCTTCAAAAGCAGGATAGAGAACAGTGGAGGAAGACAGTTAACATTGGGGTCTGAGCTCCACACACATGCTTACATCTGTGCACAGACATGTACTTAAACACCTACTACACACATATACAAAGAACATAATTAAATGGTTTTTTAATCTAGGAAAAAAGAGGTATTAGCTTAAATTGAGGTTAGTTGCAATGAGGATAAAGAAAATGTAAAGAANTGGAAAGTATAAAAAATGTAAATTGGAAGGTTAAAACAATGAAGAGATGGCTTGGAGGGTACAGGCTCTTGACTCCAAGTCTCACAACCCGAGTTTGACACCTGGAATCTATGTGGTAGAAGAGAACAGACTCTCTCAAGTTATCCTCTGGATTCCACACACATGCTGTGATACACACTCATGTGCAAACACATACACACACATATGCTCATGCACACACAAGCATAGGTAAGTAAATAATGTAATTTAAAAAACCTCAAGGCAATGACTAGATATAGAAAGTGAGGGAGATGGAGTCCATAATGACATGTGGCCTTGTGGCTTGGATGTCTGGGAGGCTGATGTGGAACTAAAGNAAGCAGTACAGGAGAAAAAGCAGCATTGTAGACAAGCCACTATCTACACCACATTCTACATCATACACACATACAGCACTAACTGTCCAAGGCATCAAGGTAATTATTGAAGACAGAGCAGTATACTGAAAATGTCTTAGACCCACACAGAATAACAATGAAAACTTGTCTATCAAAACAAAACAAAACAGAAAACCAGTTAGACATAGGAATCTGAACTTAGGGAACAGCCTAAGTTGTGCTATTTACACAAACTCTCCCTTATTTAGCCCACAACCTTTCATTATCTAGCACTAAAAAGATCATGGCCCTAGGGTTACACTCCAAGGTCCCGACTTTACAAAAAATGACCTAGAATGTGAACACATTCCTAAGAACTTGAAGAGACCATATCCCCCCTGGTTTAATGAGTAAACTGACAAAAACAGTACAAATATATTGTGCCCCANACACAGGTGGCAAGGCACAGTGGTTTCAATGCTACCATCCAACGTTAAAAGAAAGAATTACACAACCTAAAAAAATAACCCTATTANTTACAAAATCTGAAATGCCCAAGACATTAGAGACCACCAAAAGATATACATTATTACTGAGTACATACTTTGGATGGATTTGCTCAGTCACATACATGTTTAATGTCAGAAACTGCCAATGTCGTCCAGAAAGGGTATAATATTTTACATTTCTATCAGCCATGAAGGAGGTTGACTGTCTTATTCCCCCAGTTTAGGGGTGTATTTGTGGTACTTCCCTGCGGCATTGGCATCCATGATGATGGATGATGGAGATGCCGGTGAATAGTTTCTCATACAGGCACCTGCCATCCATGTAGTTTCTTAAATGAAGCCTGTTTAAATCTTTTGCTCTTCTTTTTTATTTGGGANGGGGCATAATGGGTATTTAACAGAGGACTTATTAAGTACAGATTTCACCACTATACCTGTAACTCTTTATATACCTTTAAAAAAAAAACAAATTCTTTTATTAAGATATAATTCTCTAAATATTCTGGATTCAAATTCTTATATACATATAAGTTTTGCAAATATTTTCTATTCCCAAATAGTATCCTTTGAGAAGAATAGTTTAAAATGTGATAAATCTATTTTATAAATTTTTATTAATGGATCATGTTTTGGGTGTTACATTTANGAAAGCCTCAATCCAAGATCATGAATGTTTTCTTCTGAGAGTTTAATCTTTTATAATTAGGTCATTGCTCTTATTTCCTTTTCAGAAGTTTTAATGGTTTAGGCTGTACATTAAAATCTATGACTCCTTATTTATAGTGTGAAAGGTCTAAGTATCCTACTTTTTAACACAGATGTCCAACTGTCCCAGCACCATCTGCTAAAAATGAGGTCCTTTTCCCATAGTATTGCCTTGGCATCTTTTGTTGAAAATCAATTTAACACACAGAGCTGTTCTTCAGTATTCATGGGGAATTGGTTCTAGGACTCCCCCATGGAAACCCACATACAAAAATGGGGTAATANTTACATATGACCTACGTTTATCCTGCCATACACTTNAAATTATCTCCAGATTATTTCTAATGGCTATGTAAAGGTTAATATTCAGTATTATTCAGAGAATAATGACAAATAAAATTTGCATATATTCAGTACCCATGTGAATTTACACACGTAGTTAACTAAATACTGAGGAGGGAAACCCATGGATATAGATGGCCTACTATATATGATTTTATTTCATGATGTTACTGTATCCCTTGATCTATCTGACTATGACTATATTATGTCTGAGGTATCTTTTTGAGGCAAGGTTTTGTTATGTAACCCAGGATGACCCTCCAACTCATAATTCTGCCTCAGCCTCCAAGTGCTGGGATTCCAGAGCATACCAGCACACCAGGAGCACACCAGCATACCAGGAACACACCAGGAGCACACCAGGAGCATANCAGCATACCAGGCTTTCTGTAGGTTCTGATAAAAGTATGACAAATCCTTTTGCTCTTTTTCAAACTTATTTTTATTTCTATAGATCCTTTAAATTCCTGTGTAAATTTTGGAACATCATAATTTCTACAAAGAAACTTGTGGGATTTTGATAAGAATTCCATTCAACCGTAGCCAGGTGTGGTGGTGCACACCTTTAATCACATCACTTAGGAGGCAGGGACTGTGAGTTCAAGACCAGCCTGGTCTACATAGTGAGTTCCAGAACAGCCAAAGCTACATAATAGAGAGACCTTGTCTCAAAAAGAAAGAAAGAAAAACAAAACAAACCAAAAAAACCCAAAGAATTCTACTCAACCAATAATTGGGTCTTGCAATTCATAAATATGCTGTGTCTTTCAATTCTGGGAGTTATTTGGAATTTCTCTCTTTGTACTGTCTTGAATTTTCAGTATACAGAAATTCTCATTTATTTTAAAACACTACTGATAAAATTCTATTACTTAAGCTTCGAACTAGAATTAAATTATAACAGCAAGCCTTACAAAGTTATTTACAAGCCTTCTGACGCAATTATAAATTTATCATCCCGTAGACTCAACACTGAGCCAACGAACAATGACCAACCAGGAAAGGTCTGTTATCTCATAAAGCCGGAAGCCATTTAGAAAGTCAAACAGGAAAACGTTAACTCTTATCGTTAGTATTATCTTTATTTGAAATCCCCATAGAAGCTTCTGGTTGGACCAGCGAGATGGCTCAGCTGGTAAAAGAACTTGGTACCAAGCCTGATGATCCAAGGTTCATCCCTGGAACCCACATGATGGAAGAGAAAATCAACTCCTGCAAATCATCCCTTGACGTCCACACAATAAACAAACAAACAAACAAACAAACACATGCTTTTTTTTTTTTTAATGTTTCTGGTAGCAGAAACCAAATAGTTAATCTAGTTGGGGGTTTTATTAGGGTTTTTTCCCCTAACTCCTGTCAAACCCAAGAACATTTTACAAATTAGTGCTGGGTCCATAAATAAAATACACCGGTATGAACAAAATGTACTACTTGAACTACCGTGAAACAGACCATTTCCAGTTTCTGCTGCCCCATTTTGGTCAACATCTGTAAATATGTGTCTGTCAAATGAAACAGGGTTGAGGGTCTAGCAAATATTTCTATCATGAAGTTTTAATTTGTTTGCTAGTTTTTGGTGCTAGAGACCTCACACTTAGCACGCACTCTACTACTGAGCCCTCAAGCCCATAAGAACTTATTTGTAAAAATAACTTTTAAAGTATGAATGTTAACAAAAGCTTTGTTTCTTCAAATGAGAGATTCTCTTCTAAAGTAGTAGCATTTTTCATATTCATGTCAGGAGCTATTTTGTAACAGAAACTACAAAGAAGTCAAGTGCTACTGAGAAGTGAGATGGTTAACACTGACACGTACCCACAGCATGGACGGCCTCACTGCAGTACTTACATAATTACAGAACTATTACTAGAAATATAATGGTGAGAAGGAAAAAAACAAGTCTTAAGATAACACACAGTATGACTTCAACAANACTAGTATAGTGATTAGGCAGTATCAATTACCATATCTTTTTTTTTAAATACACAAAAAATCATGCGTTATATTTTCCAGAAGCTTATGAACAGCAAGTTCCAAATGAACCCCACATTTTAAAAGACGTTTTTACCTTTGCTTCTGCTCAACTGCCTTGTCCAGGTGTAGAAAGATATCCTGAAATAGGGTGCAGCTCGATCGGCTGTTAATGGTATAGCCATAACTTCGTTTCCAATACTGTTTTAGATCGTTTAAATATTCCAGGACCTAAACAGGAACATTTCAAAAGTCATTTCTAATAC
>LZPO01034954.1:75039-93798 GCA_001675575.1 Neotoma lepida
CCTGCTGGATCTCCAGCGTCCCCTACAGCATCCCTCACGCAGAAAATGCTAGGAATTCACATCTGATGAGTGACTAAACAAGCGTACGTATTAGAACAACAGAGACAGCCAAGTCCACAAGATCCTGCGCAAAGGGGGTGGGGTGGGTAGAGGACGTAAGGCTGTAAATAGGAACGCNAGCCAAGGCTGAGTTGGGGGTCCGGATCTGGGGAAGGCGGGGCGCGCTGTCACCTGAGACGTCGGGCGGTGGCAGTCCTGGGTGGTAGTGTTGCCAAAGTCCTTGGAGGAAGGCGGTGCTGCTGTCCACACAGCGGTGCTTGGAGCTGGTGACCAGCTGCAGGCGGCTGTAGTTCTCCCGGCTGAAGAGGTCTGGGAAGAGGGCGGCCAGGCGCAGTGCCAGCTGTCGCATGTCCTGCCGCCCCTTCTCCACCAGCTGCCCGTCCATCCAGTCATCGTACCACAACGGCCACTCTACCAGCGCGGCGGCCACTCCGCTCCCGCGGTCCCCAGGTCCGCGGGTCTGCAGCAGCCCCTGCAGCTGCCTCAGCTTGCGGATCTGCTTGGTCGTAGGGTAGCGGGTGCCGTGTCGGATGAGGGCGACCAGCTGCACCGGGGTGCAGGTCCCCGCCAGCAGCTCCGGGTCCCGCCGCGGCGCCACCGGGTCGACCAGCAGCCAGGGGTTGACATCTTCGTAGCGAGTCTTGGTGCCGAAGTAGGGACTGAGCACCGAAGCCACCGGGTCGCCGCGCCCCGGGAGAGAGCAGCGCGCGAACGACGAGAGCAGCGCCGCAGCCAGGACCGCGGCGGGTGCTACCGAGGCCAGGAGNTGGCTGCGGGGGTCCGCAAGCATCTTGCCCGGGGGCCCNCGGAGGGCGGTGCGCGGCTGCCGACCCCCACTTCCGGATCCGCCGGAGAGGGGGCGGGAGTAGGGCGCNCTTCCGGCTAGGGACCTCTGAGAGCAAGCGTGGTGTCGGGGATGGCNNCTCTGAGCGAGTGAGACTGAGGACCTCGGAGCCGCGATGGGTGTGGACAAGTGGAGCGGTGGAAAACCCCGAGGAGCTTGCGACACCGGGCGCAGGTGGAACCGGTGTCAGCTGACCCCGGAGCGTGGGCGACTGTCTGGCAGCTTGGCGCCTCGGGAACCGACGTCAAAGATGCCTGGGATGTTTGGGTTTTATGGTGTGCTAATCGAGCCCACATCAAGCCTTAGTCCCGGTTCTGCCAAAAGAGAATGCTTAGTAGATGGCTTTTGTCTCGTCCTTTTCTGTGTGTTTTCAAAACGTGGCCTCTGAACCTCCAGTGTCAAGGCCACCCAAGAAAGTGGCCTTNGCTTGCAGGATACCCCCTGAAGCCCCCCTCCCTTTTCTTGTTCGAGTTTGAAAATAAGCAGGACACATCACAGGTATAAATTTGGAAAGGGACTTTATTTCCCCAGGAATTTAAATCCTGGGCCTTTAGTATGCTAGACTAGAGCTGACACAATACCTCAAAATTGTATGTTTTTTGATCCCGAAGGCTCTTTAGAGAATGGAAACAGCCGTCCTTATAATTTGGGTACACTGAGTCACGGCCTAACAGATGCACTCCATTATTAAGTATGAGCTCATCTGCTGTATGGAGGAAACACCCATATTTCTCCCATGTGGTTAGGTATGCAAATCAGCACCTGAGTTTTAAAGATTTTCTTAATGTGTATGTCTGTGAACCAGTACGGCTTTATGTGCAACCATGGGTATGCAGGAGCCCATGGAAGCTGGAATAAGGCGTCGCAGACCCTGGGACTGGAGTGACAGGCCATTATGAGCTATCATGTGGNTGCTGGGAACTTAACTGGGGTCGTCTTCAAAAGCAATAAGCACTCAGCCACGGAGCCGCCTCTCCAGCCCCAACAGTTGAGTGTCTGTTAGACTATATTGCTCAGAATCTTGGATGCAAAAATCATGAAATCTAAGTGCCTTGTTTTTTGTCCCAGAACACCAGTATATATGCCAGTTGAGGAAAGAAGCGTTAAACCATATGATCAAAACCCAAGGAAACTTGGACCATATTTTGCAAATGGATCTTTTCCTTTTCTAAGCCTGGAGTACCTCAGCATTTTCGAGTTCTATCAGTTTTCCTAAAAATTTCATTTGTGTATGGCTGAGTAAAATACATTGTATATATGTGTACTGTATTTTCATTACGCATCTGTTGGTGGACATTAGGCTGATTTCATTTCCTACTTGTGAGTGGAGCTACCGTAAGTATGTCTGAGCAAGCATCTCTGTAGTGGATGTAGACTCCTTTGGGTGTATGCCTGAGTGGTGTAGTGGTGTAGTTGCAAAACAGTTCTGTTTTGCAGCCCTTTGAGAAACGCTGACTTACACAATAGCCACACCTGTTTACACTCTAGCCAACTCTAACCCAGGTTCNTCTTTTCCTTTACCCTAGCCAGCATCTGCTTTGTTCCCTTGATGATAGTCATTCTGACAGGGGTGAGATAAAATCACAAAGGAGTTTTAACTCGAATTCTCTGGTCACTAAGGATGTTGAAGACTTGAAAATGTTCATTGGCCATTTGCATTCTTCTTTTAAGAACTCTATTTATTTCCTTGGCCTGTTTTTTTCTTATTACTTTTATTTTTAAATTCGAGACAGGGTTTCTCTGTGTAGCCCTGGCTGTCCTGAAACTCACTCTGTAGATCAGGCTGGCCTCCAACTTACAGATATCCACCTGCCTCTGCCTCCCAAGTGCTGGGATTAAAGATGTGAGCCGACACTGCCTGGCTTTTTTTATTATTTTTAATTAAAATATAGTTATATCACCTCCCCCTTTCCTCCCTCCAACTCCTTCCATGTCACCTACAAGACCCTCTCAAATTGATGATCTCTTTTTTTGGTTATTATTGTTATATACATGCATAAACATAAATATAGAAATACAACCTGCTGAGCCATTTAGTATTACTGTGCATATATGATTTCAGGACTGACCATTTTGTATTGGATAAACAATTAGGGGACTCATACCAAGGGGAGGCTGACTCTCCTCTCAGCAGTCATTAGTTGCATGGAGTTCTTTGTCTAGGGATGGTGGCCTATGATTTCCTTCTTTTGTGTTAGTGTTAGCATGTTTATTGGTGGTGTCATTGTTCAGGTCTTGAGTAGGCAGCCATATTTATTATTGAGGTGTCATGGATATACTTCCCCGTCACTTCTAGGAGACACCATCTCACAGCAGACACCCTGGTCACCTGGCTCCTACAGTCATTCTGCCCATCTTCTGCAATGTTCTCTGAGCTTTAGATGCACGTGTTTTGTTGTAGACGTATCCTTTGGGACTCCCCATGGTCAGCTGATCACAGCATTATAACTAGCTGTGGTTTTCTGCAATGTTCTTTGTTTGCTGCAAGAGAAGCTTCTTTACTCTAGGGGTAAAACTACATTTTATCTATAGGCTTAAGTTTTAGAATGCAGTTAGGAATCATGCTGGTCTTGTGAGGTGATGGTGGTGGGTTCTTTAAGATCCATGACCTCACTAGCCCGAGGTAGTTGACAAGGTTTCTANTACCAGACAGTCTTTCTTTCCTGTTGAGTGGGCCTTACTCCCAATTAGACAGCCAAGGTTACCACCAAGATATGAGTANCACTATTCTATCATTAGGGATAACTTGCCAGGCTGATCAATGTTGTGGTTCAGAGGCATCACAGCTGGATAGCATTATTGATTGCATCCCTCCTTTGGCATTGTAAATAGTACTTTCTGTCTTATGAAAGCTAGGCAGAAGCACTCTTCTGGGTCCTGTGTGCAAAATGTGTAGTGCCTTCAGCAAAAGGGACTTAACATCAACCTTTGAGAGGCAGCCAAGGGCAACAGCAATGGCCTATATTGTTTTGAAGGTCACTTGAACTACCCTGACCAACAACTCAAATGGAGATTTCCCATGNCTGGTACTGGGGGTAGTTGTGGCACAATACAGGTAATTTGAAGGGGAAAATGAGGACTTCTATAGAGGAGGGGAAGGAGGTCAAAAAATAAAAAAAAGGAGAGGGAGGAATAAGGTACCATTAGGGATGTTTCATAAAGTTTTCAGAAATCATATTATTTCCTATTTATATAAAATTATATCTAATACATGTGTGCACACACATAAAAGTCTTAAATGAAGTTATGCCACTTGGGCTGACAATGCTTCTCACAAAAGCCATAGAGTATCTTAGCCAATTTTTTGGATTAATTTTTTTTCTTGTTTACTTTTTTAGTCCTTTGTACATTCATGATATTAATCCTCTGTTGGGTATGCCTTGATGTTCATTCAGCAAATATTTGTGCCAAGTAGAACTATAGTTTATTTAACACACATGTTTAATAATGATCACTTTGCATGCTCTTGCATCCTCAGTAGCTACCAAGCCTTCACCTCTTCCTGGTTAATCCGTCTGTAGTGACCCTGTTAGTACTACATAAAAAACCTAGGATATACTCAAATGACTTATACATTAAATTTGTCCTTAGCTGGGTATTATTTCCCTCCTGATTATCTCTTAAATTTATTCTGTTTTGTAATCTTAGGTAAAGCCAATCCCTATCTTTTTAACACCATGTTACTCTGACAAGGATTAAAGTAAGCCATGACATGTTTTGAAAAGGGAAAGTCTAGATATCTTCTAAAGAGGACAAAGAAACCACAGGCTCTGGTAACAGAGTCCAAACTCTGTGACTCACTAACTGAGGACATTGATAAGTTATCTAAACTCTCTAAGCTTTTTCTTTTCTTATCTGAAAACTTTGGAATCTTAGAACCTACACTGTGGGGTTATTGACAGAGATACTTAAAACCCATATAAGTGTATGCTATAAGTTGTTTTATTAGTAGTAATGTTTGATGTTATTATTCTTTCACTGAGCTCTCCAGAAATTGTATGCTATGTATTTATTTCTATGGAGCATTAAAGTAAATGAGTCCTCCACAAACTGGTCACAGAGAAAATTGTGTAACTTATTTAATAATAAAAATCCACCCATGTCTCATATTATATACTGTTAATTCTTAGAGTAGTGAGATTTAGTAGGATGAGAAACTGTATGTTTTCATGTCAAGGCATGTCTTAATTCTCTGATCAATGTGTAAATTGGCAGTCCCTTGAGAGAACTACTCATCTACTGACTTATAGTACATATAGTACAAAGCATGACTGCCCTTTGTAGAGATCATGAGTGAGTCACTCTCCCTTATAAGAGGCTGTGAAAGCCACAACAATATGCTTGACAAGTCTGCTATAACAAGAGAGAGAATGGAAAATTAGTGCATCAAGGTATCTGAAGAAATGGAAGAAAATGGGACCTGGAATAGAGATAATTTAATTTGCACCAAGAAGAAAACTTGTCTTTTCATTGAAGATGGGGAAGATGGGTGAACATATGGCTAAATGTGTAGGCATTGTAGTAGTAGGGACTTCATGAGACCCACGCCAGATGGCCAATTTCTGTAATAATATTGGAGGCAAAATTACCTGAAGAGAGGGAGAGACAGGAGTGGAGTTTTGGAAAGTGTAACTGACACATTGGATTTGACTGGCTTGAATTTGTAATTGAAACAGAAGAGTGGGAAAGGATTTGTAACTAAGAGAAAAGGGGGAAACAAGTAAAAGTTGATTGGTCAGCTTTGAGGGTCTAAAAATAGAAGACTTGGACTTCTGGTGATTNTATAATTTTATCCCTAAGTGAAAATTAGCTGGAGCATTTAGAGTGGGAGGAAAGCCTAAGTTAGGCATTTTCTGTAATTAGAACTGCATTATTCTGTAAGTAGAACTTTATCAACCCACTAGACTAAAGAATAGGCTCTATTCCTTTTGTTATCCATAGGACTTCTAAAATAGCCATTGCAATCTTACCATCATATAGTACCGTATATAGTATCTTAGTGATAGTCATTTGCTATTCTTTTTAAGGGGCTATCATACATAACAACACAGACTCGGATGGTAGACTTTCTGGTTTTAAACTCAAGCTTCATTATTTACTCTCCATGAGATCTTAAGCAAGTTAAACTCTTCTGCTTCTCCGTTTCACCTATAAAGTGGTGAGTATACATCTAACTACACCTAATAGCACCTATGGCATGGGGTTGAAAGAGTTAAATGCGACAGTTAACGTAGAGACTGTGTAGATTCTTGCTCCACCCTATTATCAGTTATTTCTATTAGGCAGCACTTAAATTTTTCTGATTTCCACTTCTCCCCTGACAGTTGGTCATTTTTTCATAGATATTNATTATCTCACAGTTACAGGAAGCAACTGACTATGCCTTTGTCAGGAACACTACTGCTCATTTATCTTACCGCCCTCCAGTTCTATCATTCCTCTCTCTACTTTCCAGTTGCTGATTTAGTATCTCCTCACTTTTCACCACAGTGAATAGCTGCAGAGGAGATGGTGTGAAATGGATGGGGCTGGAGNGACCCTTGCATCANTAGCCTCTCCTTCAACCTTGCCTGATTGTACAGGCTGTTCAGGTCACCAGTACTGCACATGCTAAGACACGCTTGCTCAGGAACAATAGCTAACCTCAGTTTGTTCCCTAGCCTACCTACACTGAATTAGTTAGAATTGTGCTTTAGGTCATGTAGAGAGTTTTACTAAACTACACATAAACATAGAGATGACATGCTGATTATATTCTCCATCATGCTCCACTTGAAGACATTGACAAAGCTGTACTTCAGGTGTCCTGACATGTCTGAAGATATTGTTGTGAATATTTTTCTTTTTATTAAAACTTGGTTCTAAATCATGCACAGACCAAGATTCTGATAGGTTCAAGTTACTAATATTCTTTGCATCATTTGCTACTCCTCATTTAATGGATGAAACAGTTGCTACACATTTGCTGGTCCTTTTCTATTGATGTTCCTCTGTAAGTTAGCATTGCTGCTTAGCAACATAATTTGCTCCAGAAGTCTCCTATACCCAAAGTAAATTGGTATAACATCACAGAAATAATGAGTTTTCAAACCCTGCTTTAAAAAAATCTTACCTTGCCGGTGATGATGCCTGCCTGTAATCTCGCACTCCAGAGGCAGAGACAAGTGGGTGTCTGTGAAGGCTAAGGCTACACAGAGAAACCCTGTCTCAACCCCCCCCCCAAAAAGAGATCTTGTTTTGAGAACAAAATACATGGTCATAATTAACATCTTTTGTGTGCAGTGTTGGTTTTCCAAAATACCAAGTCTTTTCACACCCTCAGGTCATAGTGGTTCTTCAGTAGGAAAACAGATTTTTTATTTAGTTTGTGAATGTCCATTTCTATAACCTCCGTGGTCAATTCTTTTTTCACTTTTAGCTTTGTNTTTTGTTTGTTTGTTTGTTGTGGTAGGAAAGGATTTTTGCTTGGACTGAGTTGGTTATCTGTCTTTGGTATATCAGCAAATATTAAATGTCAAACAGTACCTAAGATAGAAGGCAANATAGGTCCCTGTGTACCTACACACACTTTTGCTGCCACCTTATTAAACAAGACAGTTCACTGTCCATGAAAGCAAATATAATAGTTTCACAAACAATATCCTTTATTCCCACACATTACCATTCTCATCTTTCCCCTTGTCTGATTCTGTACTGTAAGAGATAAGGCAGGACTGCTAAAAATTCATTAATACCCTAATACAGGAAGCTAGTAAAAACATTCATTCTAGCTTACAGTAAGTAGATTCCCAGCAATTCTTTGGTGGAAAGGAGGGTGAATTATTTGTGTTAGGTGTGGGTATAAATAAGTGAATGAAAAGAGAAANGGGCAGTGTGGAAAGCTACAATATGGAAATATTGTTTTTCTTGTATGCAGTATATTTATCTCATTTTATCTTCCCAGCTCTCTCATGATGTTACAGACNAACATTAATAAGATGTTATGAATGTAGAGACAGAATTCACATGCCTTTCCTGAAGTTACTCAACAAAGATTGTTGCATCAGTTCTAGATTGTAATCAAAGGAAGTGGAGCCATCCTGTGTTTCTTTTCCTCATATCTTTTCTTCTTCTTTTTAGCAAAATCAAGTGTTGCTTGATTTTGCTAAAATCACTTATTAAGGGCAATAGAAAAATCACAGTTGGTTATATTTTAATCCCATTTCCTTGGCTATGTATAATCTTTGGTCTCCTAATGCCATGGCCTATGGAGTGTGGGAGGTAGTGGGAAGATTAGAAGGTAGGTAGGTAAAATGAGATGTCTGTGATGGAGGCGAGCTGGATCAGGACACTTGTAGGCAAGGTGAAATGTAAAAGCTAAGCAGGAGATATAAATGAAAATCCAACAGAAGGCACCTTCTTAGCACAGAGCTTTAAGAAGATAGCCTACATGTGTGCCATGCCTTATAGAAGGGTTGTAGAAGCTACATTACGGTAATACTCATGCTGTTCTCTCAAGTGAGAGATCGGTATTTATAACATAAAGGAAAGTATTCACTGTGCTTGTTTTCTGCAGTCTGATGTGTCTTCTGATAACATGATGGTCTAAACGTGAGAGAGCTGACTTCAGTTCTGTAAACATCTGAGACTCTCTGTATTGTTCTCTTCCTTAACTACTTTAACTTTTTAAGNTTTATCTACTTATTTATGGGTATAAATGTTTTGCCAGCATGTATGTATGTGCACCACATGCANGCCTGGTGCCTGCCAAGGTCAGAAGAGGGTGTTGGATCCTCTGGAACTGGAATTACAGATGGTTGTAACCATGTGGGTGCTGGAAATCAAACCCAGGTCCTTTGCAAGAGCAGCAACTGCTCTAAATTGCTGAGCCATCTTTTAGCCTTGTAGAAATTGAATTTGGAAAATGTCCTTAACATTTGACCTATGTGNTTTCCTTAATGACTGCTTGTTTTCTTTTCCTAAATGTCTTCACACGAATGCTATAATTGATACAAAAACTGTTCACAAATATTAAACAGAAAATGTAACAACATAAGCTGTTCTTTGCTGATGACACTAGAGACATATATTTATTCTTATGTCTTAGGCATTTGAGAAAAACGTAATTCCGGAGTCTTTTGCAATTAGGTGAGTTGAGAGTCATGAAGACAAAGAATTAGAACTTAAAAAAATTAAGTTGAAACTAGAAAAATAACACGTATAGTCAATAAAATAAAAAAGGCAATTCTTTGAAAAGATCAAGAAAATCAAAAGTCCTTAGGTCAATTAAAAAAAAAGAGCAAACACTCAGATAACATGATAAGTGAAGGAGTAATTTAACAGTTCACAAGGACAAAACGATTCTAAGAAAATATGAGCAGCTGTGTCCCACGAAGTTGTAGAACTTATTNTAGGTAAAATGGACCAGTTTGTAGAGACTCACAAACTACTAGAGGTGATTCAAGGGAAAGCGGCCATCTGATTAGATGAGTTTCAAGCATAAAGATAGACTCAGCAATGAGAAACCTCTCCAGACAAGCCCAGGACAAGGTGACTTCATTGGCATCTTCTGTCAAACAGTAGAGAATCAGCGCTTTCCCTTCTCAAACACTGGCAGGNGAGGGTAGAACTCTTCCTAACTCATTGATGAGACCAGCGTTACCCCAATGACAAAGACAGACAAGTACATCACAACTACAGACTAATAGCCCTTGGGAGTGTAAGTGCAAAAATTCCCACCACAAGGCCAGGAAGACCTGGTACATTAGGATATTAAACAGCACTTTCACTNTGAAATACACTTTGACCATTTCTTAAGAAGTAAAATATAGAATTACTGTATGGCCAGTAATTCCTTTCATTTCCAAAGAATTGAAGCAGTGGCTGAAATAGATCCTTGTACTCAAATGTCTGTAGCCACACTACTCACAGTATCCTAAAGGAGAAGCATCCACGTGTACCATCAACAGAGAAATGAATAGACAAGATGTGATATACATATGAAAGGGAACATTAATCAGCTATAAAGAGAATAAAGAATTCTATGGCAAGTAGATTAACAGTGCAAGCAATGTGCCAGGTGCAGTAACCCAGTCACAGAGGGATAAGTACTGTGTGATAGGATACCACTTACACAAAATGCCCACAATAGGCAAATTCATGGAGACAAGATTACATTAGGCCTGGGAGGGGAGAGAGNAGGCACCGATGAGAGATGACCAGTATTTTATAATTAAGGCCTTCTTGATTATTAANGCATAGGATGATGGCTGTAGTGGAGTTTCTGCCCTTAGACCAAATCCCAGGGATAAAGTATCTCTCCTNAGCATGTGAAGTAACTGCTGTTCTCAAGATTAAGCAAAACGTTAGTCCTAGGTCAGGAGGAGAGGGACATGTAGTGATAAAACACGAGTCAGCTTCGTGGCTGTTGTAGATAGTGTTGAGGAGCAGAATAGACGCACCTTGTCAGAAAGACGAGGTTACATACGGGAGATCAATGCATACTCTCATCACCTGTTGCCAAGAGCTGCAAACACAATTTTAGTTCCTTATTCTGGGCATGGAAATAACATCTTTATGAAAAACACTGAACACACTTGTATTAAAATAATGCCCCCATTTGCTCATTTATTTAATAGTCATTTACTTCATGGCTACATGAAGGGTCTAAGACTGAAAATAGCCCAAGGCAAGGTTGGGAGGTCAATATGTCAGTCATCCTGTTTCTGCTAGGCTCTTTCTGGAGGCTTCAGCTGTTCCTTTCCTGCCTCAGGCTTGAGAATTTAGAAACTAATAATTGAAGCCTCCAGGGACAGAGAGGTTTATTTCTGTTCTATTCAGAGGAAGATGAGTGTACTGAGTAGAAGGTCAGTACCAGTGGGTTAGATTCCACAACCCAGAACTAGCTGGAATCATGGTGTCCTTAATATTCTTTTCACTTTTCTATTACAGCAATATACTTTGCTTTCATAAAACAAAAAATAAATAAAAAACAATAAAAATATATCTAAGAACAAAAACAATAAAATGTGTTTAAAAAGGGAAATTATTCTTCTTTCTATTTTTTTTCCCNAGTTGATCGAGCCTGTCTATTGTTTGGCAACTTTCTTTAAACTGTTTTAAAACATTTGCAAGTTGGCTATAGGTTAATGTCTCTGGTTATTATAGACTTTCAGAACTCTCATGAGCATCATGTGCTGTATGAGGCAACGAATACTTAGCACTACCTCAGCTTAAGACTTGGATGCTGGGTGTCCAGAAGCCTCTCACATTCCATGGATTGTGGTCTACTTTCTCTTCAAAGTCAGCAAAGTCCTTCTGAAGCCGGTTTGTTTCACTTGGGATGGTGATCTCCAGTCCCGTCCGTTTTCTTGAGAGTGTCACTGAAAGGAGAAAGAGACAATTTCCCCCCTCTCCGCTTCTAAAAAGTATCTGCTAACCAGAGTTTTCAGAGCTGACCTAAGAGGCAGAGTAAGGTCAGAAGATAAGTCTATCTTGGCCCAGCAAAAGCAGGACACAGAAGACGTAAATCCAACTGGCCGTAGAGTGGACTCTGTGGGAATAGACTTAAAACAATAAACTCAAATGTTTACAGAAGATNTAANTCCTAACTGACCACAAGTTGAACTCTGATATCCTGAACTCAGTGAAAACAGGAAATAAGGAATGAAAAATTTATGTCTCTGTAGATACCCTGCATCCTGTCAGCCACTAGTAATATCACGTTTATAGTTCAGCCAGTAAATTCAAAGGATACACACCCTCACCCAATCATATGATGCAAAGGACTTGTACCACCCTGTTTGCAGTTTTTCCCCTTTAAAAACCCCTCACCCTGAGAGCTCAGGGCNGTCCTCCTCCACCTTCTGCGTCGAGTGTTGGACACTGACCAAGCCCGAGCTTGCTTGTTATAAATAAACCCCTGTGTGTTTTGCATTGGGTAATGGCTCCGTGGTGGTCTTCTTGGGGGTCTTGCAACACGAGTACTACATCACAATTTCATTCTTTATAACTGAGCAAAGCACACTTGCAATCCAACCATTATTGGTGAGCACTGAGGCCGATTCCAGAACTTGACTGTTGTGGTCTGCTGCTGTAAACATGGACGCACAGGTATCTCAGAGGTTTACTGCCTCCAGAGTCCTGAGAGTGGGCTAGTTGTAGTTTTAGTGCTTTTCAGGATTCTCCAGCTGATTTTCATAGGGGCTGCAATATTTATGTTTCTTTATATTTCTACCAGCAGTGTGCAGCTGTTACCTTTTGCTCAGCATTTGCTGTCACTTGTTTGCTCGATGGTAACAGAACGGAGTGACAGGGAACCTAGTGAAGATGCAACTTGTATTTCTCTGGTGGCTGGAGATGTTGAACATTCTTCATGTGTTTGCCACCTGATTGTATTTCTTCTTTGGAAAACTGCCTGTGCAACTCATTTGTCTNCTTACTGACTGGATAGTTTGATTTTTCACATTTAATTTTTTAAATTTTATTTTTATTTTTTGTGTATGGATGTTTTGCCTGCACTGTCTGCATGTCTGGTGCCCTCAGAGTCAGAAAAAGGAACTGGAGTTGCAGGTGACTGTGAGCTATCATGCATGTGCTGAGACTCATATGCAGTGCTCTGGAAGAGCAGTCAGTGCTCATAACCACTGAGTCATCTTTTACAGCCCAGATTTTTCACATTGAATTATTTGAGGTCTATGTACATTCTACATGCTAATTATCTGTCAAATGTACAGCTGCCAAAGATTTTCTCTAGGTTTGCATGTTGTCTTTTCACCCTGGATTGTTTGCTTCGCTGTGCAAGCCTTTTAATTTCATACAATACCATCTGTTAATTCTTCCTNTTATTTCTTAAGCCGTTGGTGTTCTTCCTGGAAATTCCTTGCTTTTTCTTTATCTTGAAGTGTTTTCCTCTAATATTTTTTAAGTGTTAGGTCTTAATGTCTTTGATCTCTTTTGTTTTGATTTTTTCTGACTGAGAGATACAGATTTAGCTTCATTCTTTCACATGTTGGTGTCCAGTTTTCCCAGTATGTTTTGACCTTTGTCCAAGATTAGGTTGCTATAGTTACTTGAACTTATTTCCAGGTCCTTTATTTTATTCTACTGTGTGATGTATCTGTTTTTGTTGCAGTACCCATGTTACTTTTATTAGTATAGCTATTTACTGTAGTTTAAAATCAGATGCTGTAGTATCTTCAGAATTGCTTTTGTTCTTAGGATTACTATACCTATTTGGAGTCTTGTGTGNTTCCATATAAATTTTAGGATTTTATTTTTCCTGTACTCCTGGGCAGAGAGTCCTGGGTGGTGTAAGAAAGCAAACTGAGCAAGCCATGGAGAGCCAGCCCATAAGCAGTGTTCTTCCATGGCTTCTGCTTTAGTTCCTGTCTCCAGGTTCCTGTCTTGAGTTCCTGCCCTGACTTCCCTGCATGATGGACTGTAAGGTGTAAGCTGAAATAAGTGCTGTGTCTTAGCTTAGCAATGGAAAGCAAATTAGACTGGTATCTGAGTATTACTGTACTGGTGTCACAGAATGAGTTTGGTACTGTCACTTCATCTTCTGTTTTATGAAACAGTATGGGGAGCATTGGCATCATTCTGTCTTTAAAGCTCTGGTTAATTCAGCAGTGAATCCNTACAGTCCTGGACACCTTTTACTTGGGAGATTCAATCTTGTTGCATATTGTAGATCTTTTTAAGTTGTTTTTAACCAGTGGTTTTAATATTGATGGATAATACATGTACAGAANTGTTGCCATTTCATCCTATATTTTCTCATTTATGGGAATATAAATTTTCAAAGTATTNCTTCATGATCCTCTATATATCAATAGTATTTATTGTTCTGCCCACCTTTTTCATCACTAGTTTTGTTAGTTGGGGGTTCTTTCTGTTTGGTGGTTTGTCTAAGATTTGTCAGTACTTATCTTTTCAAAGAACCACTGGTTGTTTCATTGATTCTTTGTATTGCTTGTCCACGTCATTGACTTCTGTCTTGATATATTTTTACTTATTTGCATTTAGTAGTTTGGGATTTGACTTTTTCTTGCATTTCTAAGACCTGGAGGTGTGTCAGTAGGTTGGAAATGTCTGATACGCTGATGTTAGGCCTCATGCCTATGAACTTCCCTGTTAGATCTCGTCCCAAAAGTTCTGGTAAGTTGTTTTCATTTTTATTTTATTCTGGAAATTCTTATCATTTCTTCCATTTTTTTCTGTGACTCACCAATCATTTCAGATTGTTATGCAACATCCATGTGTTTGTAGAGTTTCTCTTGCTGTTCTAGTTTTCTTCCATCCTGATAACATTTGAGAAATTATTTCACTGGGAGGTGGTGGCACAGGCCTTTAATTCTGGCACTTGTGAGGCAGAGGCAGGTGAATCTCTGAGTTTGAGGCCAGCCTGGACTACAGAGCGAGTTCCAGGACAGCCAAGGCTACACAGAGTAACCCTGTCTTGAAAAACAAACAAAAATATTTCATTTTCTGTTTATTTTTCAGGTTTGCACAGACAGTGCTCTAGCTGTTGTCCATCCTGCTGTCCTTTTACAGTGTAGTAAATGAACTCTTTTTCTACTCTGGCCTGAAGAATGAATTTGTTCTCTGTCTCTAGTGCCTTGCCTGCTACTGTGGTGGACAGCTGTTTCTCTGCAAGCAATACAGTGGGAGGGAAGTCTGGTAATGAGAGACCAAAAAAAGAAAGAGTCCCCATGAGGAAATTTTCAAAAGCTTAGTCCAAAACTCCCAAACAAGCTAAGTGTGTCGATGCACATCCCAGTACTTGGGAGGCTTGATAAAAAGATTANGAGTTCAAGGCCAGCCTGAGGCACATGAGATCCTATCTCAAAATGCAAAAATAGTCTTTCCCTATGGCCCAGAATGAGTCTCTCTTGGAGATGGCTCCTTGGGNTGCTGAGTAGAATGTTTTTCCTAGAGCCTTTGGGTGGAATATTCTATTGACCTCTGTTAAACCCATTTGATTTATCATGCAGTTTAAGTCTCAAGTTTTTTGTTCAATTTCTGTCTGGAAAATTGATCTTTTGATGAATCAGTTATTTAAGCCACTCACTGTTATTTTATCTAGACATATCTGTCTCATTGTGTCCAGTAGTGTTTTTCTTATGATCAAGCATACCAACATTTGATTCATATGCATTTATCATTGTTATATATCATTCATGGATTCTTCGCTTTATTAAGTAGACTGGCCATCTTTATCTCNTCTGCTTAATTTTGCCTGAAGTCTACTTTGTCAAGTGTAACTACTCTTGCCTACTTCCTGCTTCTGTTTACTTGGTGTGTAGCTTTTCATCCTTTGACTTTTGGCCTCAGACAAAAATCCCATGGTTTTCTCATATGTGGATTCTGACTTTGAGTGTTTGTATGTATGCAAATCAGGATTTTTGAGAGTGGGTAGGCCTAGACCATGTAACTAGATAGGGGACTGTGAGAATGGAGTGAAAGGTGTCGAGAAGAATCAGTCTGTAAGCAACCTTATTGAGGTGTGACTTTATGCCATAGAATGTACTCATTTGTGTGTAAAACTCAATGATGATTGCTATTAACAGAGCAGCACTGTCCTACTTAGGATTTTTGTCAACTTGACANAAACTAGAGTCGCCTGGGAAGAGGAACCTTAGTTGAGGAAATGTCTCCATCAGATTCCTCTAGGCAAGTCTNTAGGCATTTTCTTAATCAGTTATTGATGTGGGAGAGTGCAGCTCACTGTGGGTGACCCCTGAGCAGGTGATCCTGGGGGTATAAGAAAGCAGGATGAGAAAGCTCTGTGAGCAAACCAATAAGCAACACTCTTCCAACACTTTCTGCATCAGTTCCCATCTTGAGTTCCTGTTCTGACTTCCCTTCATGATGAATTACATCTGTAAGTTGAAATAAACCCTTTCCTCCTCAAGTTGCTTTTGGTCATGATGCCTTAATGACAGCGATAAAAAAACATAACTGAGACAAGGACAATTATTATCACAATCCTATTTTAAAACATTTCTATCCCCCTCCAAGGATGTCCATTTGTGTCCATTTGCATTTACTCTTTATCTCTTTTTGCAGCCCCAGGCAACAGCTAATCTTTATATTCCCATATACTTATTAAAACAATTCTTATATGTATGTGTGCATATATGCACACATGCCATGTTTGTTTTTCCAATTTTTTTCACTCAGGATCTCATTATCTGATCTCAAATTTGTGGTCTTCTTGCCCAGCTTTCCAAATGTTTTCTTGTTCTCTCTCTCTCTCTCTCTCTCTCTCTCTCTCTCTCTCTCTCTCACACACACACACACACACACACACACACACACACACACACATTAGTGATCTTAAACCCGGATCTCATGCATTCCAATCAAATGCCCTGCCACTGACCTAGATCCAGAACCCCATTGCTCAATTTTCAAGTTTTTCTTTAATGATGTGTGATATATGTTGAAAATATTTCCTACGAGTTTGTCATGTGTCTGTTGGTTTCTTCATGGTATTTGTTGCTATGCAAAATTTTATGTTAGATTCCATAGTCTCATGATTACTTTGAGTTTATATTTATGAACTTTTCCAGCTTCCAAGTCTTCCAAAAGGCCACCAAAATAGATGACTAAGTCAACAAAGCCAGGTCACATACTGTGCACTGTAGTAAGGGAGACTGCCTGTGGGCACAGCGGAAGAAGAGAGAGAGACAAAGAAAACTGGGAAGTTGGATCAGGAGGATCACAAATTTGAGATCTTGTCTGAAAGAAAAAGACAAGATAGCCTTGGGTGTCAGCTATTCCTATGCAATCTATGCACATAAGTTCTCCTAGATCTATCCTTCATGTCTGCTAACTTTTCATTCACTATTTTTATTTCTTATATTGTAGCTATGTCTTAAGATATTTCCTTTGCTGATCTTGCAGATTTAATTTNCCATTCTGGTGCTTTTACTTCAACTTTTCTACTTCATTTTGAAATTTGAAATTATGTTTTACATTTTAGGAATTATTTTATGCTGTCCACCTCTACATACTCAAACACTCCCAACACTTTTCAGTTAACGTGCTCTTCTGTGTCTATATCCTTTATCATCATGAGCTATCACCTGTACAGCTGAGAGCTACTTTTCAAATTGTTATGTCCTCATAAATGGACACAAGTTCCTTCATTGTTAGAGCTATCAATGAGAAATAATGTTGAGGTATCTTCCTCTCTCATAAAGGCAAATGGGTTTTCAACCTAAGAACTCCCAAATGAGGCATGCCAAGGGAGTGTGCTCTGTTCTGGTACTCCTCTCAGTCAGGTCAGGTGAGACAGTATTAGTGAGATTGATCTGCCTCTCCTCAGCCTAGAGCAGCAAGCAGGCTGAGTATTCTTTCTGTATGAATCCCTTGGACTAGTTCAGTTCAGCCAATATACTCCTGTTTCAGGTAATCTCATGATGTCACCCCAGGCTCCCTCAGACTAGGATATTCTCAGATGCCTCATACCTACAGTAGGATATGTCCAGGGCTCAGAACAGTGCCTTGCGTATGGGAGGTTAGTACCCATCATCACCATAAAGCTTAGCTCACTGCTCTAGTTTTTGCTGGGAGCCATCCCAGGCAGTGGACGGGTCCCTGCAGAGGATGTAAGGAGTTGGAGGGGGAATGAAGTGAGCCAGGCCATGGTGGTCAGGAGAATCTTGCAGCCTGACTGACTAGCAGCCAGGGTGTTTCTTTATTTATACAGACTTTNGTAAGCAGGGATACATTCATGATGTTCCAAAACATAGATCATATCATTTTTGGTTTTGGACATGTGTTTCACTTCCTTTTGCTCATCTTTTAGTCATCATCAATAAACTATGACAGAACAGAGTTATCATTTCCAATCATTTTCCCTCAAGTTTTGACATCATTAATAAACAGAGTTATCACTCATACCCATTAACCCCATAACCCAATTTTTGAGAATCTAGAGGCTTATGACAGCCTGTTCTGAGGCTGGTAGCTTTGGTTACTTGAAGGACACTAGATCAAAACAAAATCTTCAACCACCCTGGGCATTTTGCCATGTCCCAAGCAGTGTATTACTAACTCTTAGTGGTCAGAGTGCCCAGGAAAAATCCTCAGGCCAAAGCTGCTGCAGTTGTTATTCAAATTCTGGCATAATACAATGTTCACATTTGTATCTTTATAGAATTTGTCTATATATCTAATCCTAGTATTCTGTTGTTCCTTGATCATATGACATTATAGTGGCTCTGCATGAACTAACTTTTCTAAGAGAGGGAGGTCCTAACACCTCATACTTTTATCATCTTTCCACTCCACACTTTGCTCATCAATATGTCTCTATGTAGGGCAGAGGTATTGCCACGTAATTGTCTGAGTGTACAGTGGGAAGAAGTTTGTAATCTGAACTGTGGCCAACTCCTCTAGCCCACTGAATCTTGTTGACCTTTTTGAGTTTACTTTGTTTTGAATATCTTATTCCTGTGTAAGTACAGGGGCAGATGTTTCAAAGCCTCATGAAGAGACCTCTGTGTCACAACCTACAAGGCGTAAGGAAGACTTTCAAGTATGTCTCCCTAAAAGCGGGGGGAATAGTACGTTCAGGACTGTCCTGGGGAAGCTTAGAAGCAGCATTCCTGGGAGAAGGCATAAATGACTCATAAGGAATTTTCCATCAATCCAATATCCCCAAATTGTACAAATATTAAAAGTGCCCTGAGTATGCAACAGGTGGAGATGAAAACCAAAGGTGACATGGCAGCCATCATGCAGCTCAGCTTTGCTGGATCTTTGTCAAACAGCTGTGCTGGCTTTATGACTTCTGCTATTCCAACAGATATGGCTGTTCCGAGTTTTCTTTCTTTTTTTTTTCTTGCTATTTTTTTATTAAGAAA
>LZPO01034954.1:145541-156545 GCA_001675575.1 Neotoma lepida
ACGGCCCCAAAGCAGAAGTGTTGAGATGCAAAGAAGGCTGCAGGCATACAACACAGAAGGGCAGGTTACTCTGGCAATACTGCAAGGGGTACAGGTAAAACCAGTCCACCTAGAGCTGGATACTTACTCCCTGGGGCATTAGGTATTCACTGTGATTCTTGGAAACATACCCTNAGGATAAGAGGGTGATGCTATAGTCCTTCAGTCATCTCCTGTCACCTAGTTGTTCTCACCACGTGTGTCCCCATGGTTCCTCCTCTTGNTAAGCCTCCACTGTGCACCAGAGTTGTGTCTTTGTCTTCCTACCTCCCNCAGCCTCCTTTACTGACCAGGTCTTTTCATCTTTTGGTTCCTGCTCTGGGCCCCAACATTATCTTCAAGAGAGAAATATTATCAGGATGATGGCATTGAGTGTCTGTCACATTGCAGAGGGTAGGAGGGTGATTCAGAGTACAGGCTGTGGCTGTCAGGGAGGAGAGGGCGAGGCTGGCTGTAAATCCGTAAGTAAATCACATTTGTTCACTTATTTTATTTTCTGGGTGTTGTGTGCCGATGTGTGGGCATGTGTGTCATGGAGGGAGTGAGGAGGTCAGAGNACAGCTTGGAGGAGTTGGATCTCTCCTTCTACTATGTGGGGCCTGGGGATNGAACTCAGATTGTGAGGTTTGGCAGCCATCTCGACAGCCCTTAATCCCTTTTTAACGGTGTGGTTTGTGAGAAGGATAAGAGCTCTGGAAAGAAAAAAGAAGTTGAAAGGGGCTTAAAACACTGGGTAAGTTCCCAGAAGGCACAGTGATCACATGATTATCTATGTTACNCTTGTTTTTGTCATCCATGATAAGGGTACACATTACAGTGGAATGTCTTTCTTTTTTTTCTTGTGAGATTTTGCTTGATTATTATTGTCATGGGTGTGTGTACTCCACAGTACATGTGTGAAGGGTTAGAAGATAACTCTGTGGAGTCAGTCCTCACCTTTCCACCTTTGTGTAGTTTCCTGGGATTGAACTCCAGTCCTCAGGTTTGTGTGGCAAGCACTTTATCCACTGGGCCATCTCACTGACCCCTGTGTTNCAGTTTTTATTTTTTCTTNTGCTAAGTTTTGAAATCCAAATTATCACTGGCTAGCTTATTAACTGGTGTGCCCCTTGCTTTCATTATTGTGTGTGGACAANGCTGTGATTATGGTTGGTTAGTGAATTAACCATGAGTTGGGATTAAAATGATTTTTAGAGTAATGAGAAAGTGTGCTGACTGCTTCGAAAAGAACAAGAATCGACTCAGAACAATACAGTTAGGAAATGGCTTTGTGCTGGTAAAGTCATTTATTTATAAAGAAATNGTTCTTCTTAAAAATGGAAACTAGGTGGTAATTTTAGTGCCATGTATGGCTTGTTCTAGAGATAAGGAGCGGTTAGCAAGTTTATCAATCAAGATCATGTATATAACACTATGTTTGTTTAAAATGAGACCACATTTCATNCATTATAGCTCTTCACAAAACAACAAGTTCTGCTCTTTACTTACACAAGCATGCAATGAATAATAGTCTTGAAACTCCCTGTCAAAGATGCAATTTAGGCCAACACCGAGATGAGTGTGCTTCTCAAGGAGAGACTCCTCACACATGGAACAGTAGTTCTGATAAAATGACTTGCATACCCAAGCAACCAGGCGATGAATCAAAGAGGCTCAGTAGAAATTCAAAGAAATGTTTGAATGATAAGTTTCCATTACAACCCAAAATACACACACCAGCTATTCTGATTCCAGAGGCACTTCTAATAGTGGGGCTAGCCACTTAAAGCCACACTTCTCAATCTCAGTACAAAAATTCTAGACTTAGTGTCTAACCCATCCCCCCCACCACACCTGACTAAGGTTTTGACTTATTGGTCTGGGATGCAGCCTGGACCTTGGGATTTTTCAAGTCTTCAAGTGATGAGAAGCAGCAGCCAAGGCCATGACCTTTAAATGTGTGTAGCTTTATAGGTTTGGCAACAACCCCATGGCCTCTGACAATTTCCTTTTAAGTGCAATGATTCCATTTTAGGTAGCCAGCGAATGGCAATAACTCTTCAGAAAGCACATACCGAGACCTGGTCTTTCTTGGATGAATGGAGTGAGAATTTCTGAGTGGACTTGCAGCATAAATACTTTTTATGTTTATTTTGGTAGTTTTAATATACAGCCTGAGTTGCAATCCCCTGCTTTGTGGGTATTTAAACCCCGACATATGATGTTATGTCTATATTAGATGTGTCAGTCCATGTGCTATTGTCAGTAATATAATACCATAAACCAGACGAGCTATGAATGAAGAGATTTACCTTGCTTTATAGTTCTCTAAGTTCAGGCCAAGGGGCCACATGTAATGATGGTCTTCAACTGCAGAGTCCTGAAGTGTGCAGGACATCACATGGCAAGAGATGGTATGCCTATGTACATGTGTCTCTGGTCTCTCTCCTTCATATAAAGCCGCTCATATTTGACCATAGTGGCTCCATGCTAGTCATCTTACCTGATCCTAATCATTTCCCACAGGCCCCACCCCTAAGCATCAGCCACAGATGAGGTTTCCAATCTCTTAATTCCTATAGAAGTCATNTTTGTGTTACGAGAAGAAAATCTCTGAGCTAATCAATTTTGGAAGAAATGTTTATTTTGGTTTGAAGTATCAGAGGTTAGTGGGCCCCCTGGCATCTGAGTTTGTGGAGAGGCAGCTCACAATGACAACAGCCATGCACAGTAGAGGAAGCTCCTCAACCTCAGGGCCGCTAGAGAGCAAGAGGGGAAGACTCTGGTCTCACAGTCTCCTTTGAGGACACATCCTTAATGACTTACAACCTCCTACTAGGCTCCACCTCTTGAAGATCCTGACTTTCCATGAGCATNGAGTTGGGGGTCTTGCCATTTATAAATGGGCCCTGATTCAAGATACAATTTACCGGTACTTCATTACTGGGATTAGCCTTGGCATTGCAGGAGGCACGCTCAAACCCCAGCTAAACCACAGTGGTTGGTAACTGAAGAAGNAACTTAAGCTATCATTTAAGCTCTACTCAAGTTAAAACATGTGTTGTATCTTGCTTAATGTTGCTTACACCTAGTAAAATGTTGGAGAAAGTTAAGAAGCGTGATTATTAGTGAGGTGCTTTCAGAAGTAAACTTTTTTTTTCCCTGAAGTGAATATTTAAAAGCTTTAGAAAGAAACACATCTCTGGAGGTCATTGGTGACTCTTAATCACAATGTAATGCCCAGGAAGGCAGTTCTCACTTTTATCTCTATTGGGGCAGTAGAGCCCAGCTCAATGCAAATGCTGTATGAGAATGTGAGGGGAACATGGAGATGAGACAGTGCCCCACCATATAACCTTCCCTTGTCTAGACCTCTCAAGTATCCATGTTTGTTTTGTTGAAAAAACCTTGCTACCTAGCTCACTCTGCCTTCAAACTCTCAATCCTCCTGCCTCAGCTTCCTGAGTACTGGNATTANAGGCATACTCTGCCAGGCCCAGCTTGCAATAGTTTTTACCTAGTCATTCCTTTCTGTTGTTTGGAATGCCTTCAAAACGATCTTTTATTTTATTTTATATATTCGTGTGTGTACCTGAGTATATGTATGTACACCATGCACATGCATGGGCCCAAGGACATCAGAGGAGGGCATTGGGTCCTCTGGAACTGGGAGTTACAGGCAGGCAGTTGTGAGCCATTCATGTGAGTGTTAGAACTGGTCCTAACCTGGTCCTCTGCAAGAGCAGTAAGCANTCTTAAGTGCTAGGCCATGTCTCCAGTTCCCAGAATGCCTTTGAAAAACACACACATGACCTTTAGTTTTAGAAAGCTGTAGAAGTAGACTTTCTCCCAGTGTTGCTGTTAAGCATAACTAAACCCCCAGCCATTGTGAGTATGAAGCAAACACTTGAAGATTCTGAAAGCTGCAAAGAAGGCAAGGGACCTTCCATGAACTTTGGAACCCAAGGTTCAACAAGGCAGGGGGATCCTGGGTTTATTTTTCTGTCCTATATATCCCAAACCTGGATATGAAGAGGATATCATGATCTATCCAGATAAACAAAGCTGCAGCAAAGCCAAAGACCAGAAATGAAGCAGGCAGAATATGGTGACACCACAGCAAATCTTAGAATCTCANTGCTCTTCAGTGACTCGTCACTGTTGCTTTAAAATAAAGTCACAATACTCCACAGTGCTTGACTAAAGCTTNCGAGGTCACAATTTGTGTGGTCTAGCTCGGCAACCTTCAGTGGCTACAAATTTCTGTTGCCCCCAGAGGCCCTCCTCAAGATATAGTCCGATTAAATTCCACTCTTTTAATATCACACAGTGGGTATTAAATGTCAACACATGAACCCAGCCCAGACTGCTGGAATTACCTACGGAACTTACAAAAAGTTATTGATGTCTGGGTCCTGCTCCGGATCACTTAAATCAGGACCTCCAGGGGTGGGTAGCTATTCATTAAAATGCTTATTTGATTAAAGTCTGTTTCCCCACCACACAGTAGGCTCTAGNAGGGCGGGAATCAGGCAAATGAGCCAGGTATGGTGGTTGCAAATGGCTGTAATCTCAGCACACAGGAGGTGAACGCAGGGGATCAGGAGTCAAGGTCATCTCTGGCTATATACCAACGTGGAGATTAGTCTGGGCTACATGGGACCTGGTCTCAAACACTAAAACCAAAGCTACAAAAGGGAAGCCAGAAGATAGAAATCTCTTCTTCCTGAACCCAAGAAAGGCTCCAGTATCTTCCCGGAGTCCATCCCCATCACGCCAGAGCTACATTACCCAGCTGCAGAAGAGATCAACACAGCATTGTTCCAAGGCACTGTCATAATTTCCGGATCNGATGCTTAGGACGCCTCTTTCTTCACACCCAATCAACAAATTTAAGTGAAACAGAAGCTGACAAGGAGGCAGAAGTGACACACATTCTTACTCATGCAGAAAGAACAGAAACCGATTTAAAAAGTTAGAAGACTGACAAGGATGCAAAAAGATTTTATGGGAGGAAAGAGTCATGTCTCCCAGGTTTTGACCTAATAAAATGGCCCTGGCCCGCTGTCTCAAGGCTTTTGTGAGTATGGCTCCCTGAATGTTGATGAGTCAGATGATGTGGTGAGCATTGAATTCAGTAAGTTACAAATATTATTAGGGCTTATATTGAATCTGTCCTCTGTGCCTTGGTATCCTCCTCCCCCAGTCTGCAGCTCTGTTTACAGAGTACAAGAGATAATGTTTTAAACAATTACTCAAGACATTTCACGTTCTGTCATTTTGTGAGAATATTAGCCCCCAGACCCCACTGTGTGTGAAATACAACTATTTTTAGTAACCCTGCTTAATTTTCACTTCTACAATACTGACACTACTTAGTCTATGCATTTTGGGGGAAAACATCCTGATTTTCCCTAAGATTTTTATTTTATATGTACAAGTGTTTGCCTGTACATATGTATGTGTACACAAGTGTGTCTGTTGCCTGTGGAGGGCAGAAGAGGGTGCAGAATCCCTTGGAACTGGAGTCACAGGTGGCTGAGTCATCATGTTGAAGCTGGGAATTGAACCCAGGTCCTTAGCAAGAGCTCTTACCCTCTGAGCCATCTCATCAGTCTCAGAGACATCTTAAAAAATTATGTTATCTTTTTAATTTTTGCTGTGAGGAGTATTCCCCCATCATCAAGTTCCTGTCAAAGTTCCCACAGGTGAAGCTCTGTCGGGGAGGGGCAGACACGGGCTGGATGAAAGTGTACCTGCACAATTTTGCTTCTTCATTATTTCAGCACATTATAAAATGTGTTCTGTGGACTGAAGATGAAGTTCAGTGGTAGACTGCTTTCTGGGGCTCTGAATTCACCTCCTAGCACAGGAAGGCTTTATGTTATGAGTTNGCCCAGCTATATGCTAGTGTAAGTGTTCTAAATACAAGGTACACAAAAAGCCAAAACAGCCAGACTTTGACTGGATTACTTTCCATAACTTTCAGAAGGAGTACAATTATTTTCTAAAGGAAATTTGTCATCCTTGAATTTAGTTATTCCATTCACTCTATCCACATTTCTTTTTAAAAAATTATTTGATTTTTATATGTATGGATATTTTTGCCTGCATGTATGTCAGTGCAACACATGTATGACTGGGNCCCACAGAAACCAGAAGAGGTGTCGTAGCCATTGGAATTGGAGTTATAAATGGCTATGANTTGCCATGGCTACTGGGAATGGAACCTGGGTCCNCTGGAAGAACAGCCAGTGCTCTTAACTGCTGAGCCATCTCTCCAGCCCAAATTATTTGCAATAACTTTTGGGGGGAGTGAGTGATAGGATGTTATGTATCCAAAGAAGTCCCATACCCCAGGTGCTGGGATTATAGATGAATACCTTTGTACCTGATTTACTCTCTGCATTCATTTTTTTTTTTAATGAAATCAAGCTGAGTTCATGGAGTCACAATTCAGGATAGTGATAAAACTTTATGTCTGTAGGGCTTCCAGACTCAGCAGTTAAAAATACAGGACACTGAATTTCATTTGGATTTCAAGTAAGTAATAAAATGTTCGTATAAGTATGTAGCACATGATATCTGATAACCTTGATCAAGGGTAGATATTGGGATAAGGATGATGTATGGGCCTTCTGTGGAGAATTAGGACTTTCTGTTTCTTGCACACACACACTAGTTGGTCTTGTGCTTTGCCTGGCACAACTTGACAATCATTGGCTGGACAGACGGGATGCTGTATGGACAGCCAATATGTGCTAAGTGACGATCAATTGAAGAGCCCAGCTTCTTTTGATTCACTTACTCCATTTTGATCACTGCCAAAAGAGTAGTTTTCAATGCAGCTAAATCCCCTCCACCTTCTCAGAGGACGTAGAGCAATGTCTGGATATATTTTTGGCTGTTACAGCGAACAGGGNTATTATTGGCATCTAGTCGGTTGAGGCCATGGTTGCTGCTAAATGTCCTGTGATGGACAGGGGAGTTCATTACAACAGTGTGTCGTCTGGTCTAAATGTCCAGAGTTAAGGCTGAGAAGCCTCAGTCTAGACTGGAGTACACAGTATTTAGCCACTATTCTGTCAAGTTATTCCAGGACTCTTGTTATCTCATTCTTCAAGGTATCAAATGTAGAGAGAGAGGGGGAGTGTATCCTACCCTTTACACTGAACAAGACCTGGTGGCAGAAATTTGATACACTCCTTCAATCTCTTACAAGGGAAGTGTAGAAAAAGTGTCAGCCCTCAACTGCTACAGTTCTTCCTGCAGCATGGCCTAGTTATGAAGAGTTTGTTCTGGAACTATAAAATCCAGGTGATCATATCATGTAACCCTCCCTTCCTTTAGCGCTGGAGCTATCTGGGACTCATTTATAAATACTAGTTGGAGAAGACAGTGTGTGCCTATCATTTTGTCTAGTACCAGGACTACTCTAGTGCTTGTATTAGGAGGAAGCTGATTGCTAAATATAACACTCACAATAAATTGAACAATATTTTATGTTTTTATTATGCTCACCTCTAATTGTCTATAAAATGTTTACAGACATATTTGTATTAAAGACCTCATTAATTTTCATGATGCCCATGGAAGCAAAGAGGGGGTGGATTACAACATTCTCATTTTAAGAGGCAAGAATTAAACCTGCCTGGAGTTACTTGAAAAGGCANGAGTGAAGTGGTGGTTTTGATAGGGGTACCATATCTACCATCCTGGGCAGCACTCTGTAGATGTCATCTATTCATCTGACCCTGTTAGTGAGGTGTCTCAGTTACTTTTCTGTTGCCATGACAAAACACCATGACCAAGGCAGCTTGTAAAAGAAAGCATTTAATTGAGGGCTTACAATTAAAGGGCTGGAGTCCATGAGCACAGTGGCAGGCAGTCATGGTGCTGGGTCAGTAGCTGAGAGCTTACTGGTTCACAAATAGGAAAAAGAGAGGGAGAAGCAGAGGGAGAGGGAGANGGGCATTGCTCACTGGGAATAGCATGTGCTTACCCCATTGGCACACTTCCTACAATAAGATCATACCTCCTAATCCTTCCCAGACAGTCCCCCTAACTGAGGACCAATTCAAACATATGAGTCCATGGGGGCCATTCTCATTCAAACCATCACACCAGTCATAAATGTCTAATTTGAAAATCCCTTTAACATAGACATGTGAGATTGAAAAGGTTGCTAATTAGGGAGGGATAACATGACAAAGACATTTCCATTCTTTGTATTTATCCTTTTTATGCCAAATTGCAGCACAGAGAAATAAAAATAGAAAAGAGAATAATAAGTTACGGTTCAGCAACTATTTACTAAGGGATATTCGGTGTCAACTCATTTGCTAGATACCCAAAAAGATCAGCAANAATACATATCCATCATATGGCATTTAACATGTAGGGAAAGATATTTTGTGTACAAGGAGAAATTGGGCTACATCCTTCATCTACCCAAGTATGGTCAAATAATCCCAGTTTTTGTTGACCAATAGAAGCCAAGTACTAGTGAAGCCAGGAATCTTAGGCGGAGGCACAGGAATGAACTCAGAGGGCNTATTTTTCACATATCTACTCCTTAGGGCAAACACGTGGAAGGAGCCTTGTCCTAGGCAGCTGGCTCCCCACCCACAGCATTGGTTTTGAACCCAGGTTGTAGGTTGGCCAGATGTATTTAAAGAGAGGAGAAGGCTGTTAAGCCTTGCTCCTGCTGCTCAGGCTGTGTGGCTCTGGATTCTTCCACAGAGAGGCATTTCCATAGCTCCATACTGAAGTCTCCTTGATTCCGGAGCATGGTGTGAAGTTTCAATACCATCTAGTAAGTGGTGGCTGCTCCTTACAGGTCAATGGGATAAAACTCTCTTTTCTACTTAGATAATTAATCTTTAGAAATGACCAACTTNGAAGTAGTCACTTTGGCAAGTGAAGAGTATGTCTCAGTACTTGTTCTGAGTTTTAATTTAGCATGACAAACTGACTTGGTGATTCATTTTTGTTTGCTGTTGTANTATTACCTATGCTAGTCCATGTACTTGAGAAACCTAAACTTTTTAAATTAGTATGTTTCTTATCATGATTTTGATAAGAAATGGTGTTAGGATTCTTTTCTTTCTTAAAGAGCTTTATTATTTTTGTATGACTGTTTGCCTGCCTGCACGCAAGCATGTGTACCTCCTGCATGCTTGGTGCTCTGTGCAGCCAGAAGAGGGTACCCGATCCCTTGGAGCTGGAATTACAGATGGTTGTCGGTTGCAACGTGGGGTGCTGGGAACTGAATTAGTGTCCTCTTTAAGAATAGCAAGTACTCTCAACTGCTGAGCTACCTCTGCAACCTCCTGCTAAGGTTCTTCACCNCTCAGCAGTCTAGAAAGGGAGCATTTTCACCTTCATTAAATATTTTTTGGTACAAAGAGTGACTTAAAGACTACGACTAAATTTAATTTAAAAGGATTTTAACTCTGAAGTGTCTCTTATGACCATACAATTCAGAATTTACTTGAAATGCTGTGGTTTCTCTTTAGATTACCCCCCACCCAATTTATTTACAGCTNTGTTAAGAATAGTGTATTTACATGTGCTTTTTCAAGAATTATTTCTTGAAATTGAAGTGGAAATACTTTTATACTTTTCCCTTTTCGTGTTATGCATCACCCTAAAATAACACACAGAAAAATCCTGTTCGGNTTTTATTTTTACTTTTTTCTACAAAAACATTTCAAAGATACAGGGAAAAAAGGAAAAAACTAAACTAACCCTGTATTGACCTTGACACACTAGTAACTGTCACTGTTCTGCAGACTTTAATTCATCTGTAGGTGTGTGCCTGTGTGTATACACACACGTGTGCNCCTGGGTGGGGTGGGGTGGGGGTCTAGATTGTTTGACCTATCATACAGCAGTGCTTACTCTGACCTGGGTTACAGCAAGTGCAAAGTAGTACTGCAAACGGCCAGTGGCTGTCCAGCACTTATGTCAGACATCAGCAAGCCTTTTATCTTTTATGTGCAAACTGATGTAAATACCCATTTGGGGACTACTATGACTCTCAGGCACTTCCTTGCTCTTGGTTGATACTCCAAACTGAACTGAGTGTCAGTTGTCCTTTAAAAGCACTATGTGACAAACGCACCCTTTCTTAATCTCCCTGGGAAGTGCAGTAGCATAGTGTCCTCTGGTGAAGGGGCCAGAGATGCAGGAGGGGACAAGATCTTCAGTGCCTGAAGGAGCAGGCCACATTTTGAATCCGTTTTTTCAATATGTTTGAGGGCAGAGCACGCTAAGTTCTCAGCGTCTTACATGAAAACGGGTTTCTAGGGCTTAGGGAAAGCGGCCATTAGATTCACCTTGAGTGCTTGTTAACCCGATTTCAGGAAGGACCCCACCAGTAGCGTTTCTGATTCCGTAGGTGTAGGTGTGGTAGTGAATGTGCTGTTCTAATGAATTCTCGGGCGATAAGGTAGCGGGTCCAGAGATTTTAGGGAGCNCAAGTGACCAACAGCATCACCANCGACCCTGAGCAGCAGCAGGGGAAATGCATGGAGAGCGACGGCGGTCCTGACGTCTTCCGCCACCTCCATCCTCCGTCGCCGGGAATGGGTCAGAACAGGCAAGCAGCAGAAGCGGTGCCGGCGCTTTAGGAACGGGAACTCCTCTTCCAACTTCCGCCCCTGGGGAAAAGCAGAAGCCGTCAGCCCCAGGAGAGCTGCTCTCCAATTTGCAGCCTTTAGGTTCTGGCTCCAGAGACAGCTCGTCCTCCTGGCGATCCAGGGCCAGCGCAGCGGCACCCACTCTGTAGCCCGGCGGAGGCAGGTGAGGGCGGGGACCTGGGCCGGGTAGGGAGGCAGCTGGGTCGAGTCCCACCGGATCCCGGGACTGTTCCTCGCCAGCGGCCCCGCAGGGCGGAAGATGGCTGCCCCGGAGCGCCGCGGACAGTCACGTGTCACGCAGGGAGGGCCGCTCCTGGTCCCCCACCCCTCGCTCCCAGACCAG
>LZPO01034954.1:160271-177723 GCA_001675575.1 Neotoma lepida
TAATAAGAGCTTTCTTAGTGTGCCTGGTCTTTAAAGATTTGGGCTTCGTTGGTTAAAACTCTTCATCAGGAATATAAATGCAAGAAAGAGAGGGGGGAGATATAAATGCTTATTTATTGTTCCCCACTGCATCCCAAGAGCTGTGCTGCAAAGTTTGTCCCCTTAATTAGGGTACCCAATAAAAACCATCGTAGTTTGGATNAGTTCAGTTTGGTGTGAGGACAGGGAATGAATGAAGGGNAAGAGAGGGCAGGTCCTGTGGGCAGGGGGATGGTTTAGTTTTGTGGCTGTGGCTGTAACTTCTGGTTTCAGTCAAACCAAATTGAATGGCTTGTGAACAGGTGTGGCTCAGTGTCTGCTAGAAAGCTTTGCCTCCCTCAGAGTCTTGTCTCAACATATAGACACACCACACACAGCTGTAGACACTAAAATATTGAGATACACACACACACACACACACACAGAGACACGCAGGCAGAGAAGGGCAACAGATAACATGTAGACACGTGCCCCCTTTTCCAAAAGCTCAGAAGAACCCCAGTTTCTTTTTAATCTGTCAAAGGGAAAACTAGGCTTCAATGGAATGTTGGAGTCCAGGGGTTTGAATTACCCCATGCTTGTATTTGATCAAGAATTCCTCCTGCTCTTAGTGGCCAGCTAGATATCCTTTAATGATACAAGGCTACTGGGACTTCAAGTGAAGCGACTATTTTAGGTCGATGCAGGTGAATGAGAACTTAGAACTTCGGTGATTTTTTTTTTCCCCGTCTTAGACATGGTCAGTTCTTGGCATCAGGTCCCCCTTGCCTGTTGTATTGTCATCTCTGACCCTCTCCATCGCCTCTGCCACCGGAGCAGTTGTCTCTCATGTATTGGATGAGATATTTTTTGGGGGTGGGGGCTATGGATATTTGTTAAAGATGTGTTAGTTGATTTGTTATCTTCAGTTTACATAAGTGGTGCTGAGACTGCAGATCAGTGGTAGAGTGCTTGCTTAAGCAGGCACAGGGTCCTGGGTTCCATCTGGAGTGCTGCGAAAGGAAAGCGCTTCAGACCTCCTGAAAACATTTATCTTGGAAACATTCCAACATTTCATGAGAGTTGACAGAATTTCAGTGTTTTATTAGGTAGTTTTGTGTGAGTGTGGGCTTAGCTTGTATGTATGCACCCATACATANACATGTACTGTCTTAGGGTTTCTATTGCTGTGAAGAGATACCATGACCATGGCAACTCTTATAAAGGAAACATTTAATTGGGTAGCTTACAATTTCAGAGGTTTAGTCCATTATCATCGTGGCGGGTCATGGTGGTGTGCAGGCAGACATGGTGCTGGAGAAGGAGCTGAGAGTGGAGAAAGAGCTACATCTTGATTCCACAGGCAACAGGAAGTGAAATGTGTCACTAGGTGTATCTTGAGCATAGGAAACCTCAAAGCCCACCCACACACTTCTTCCAACAAGGCCACACCTCCTAATAGTGCCCCTCCCTATGAGCTTATGGGGGGCCAATTACATTCAAACTACCACACATACTCATATATGTTTATATGCATGTGTGCGCTTGCATGCTAGTGATAGGTGCTTAACTCATCTCCATCCTGTGACAACAGGTAAAACTGAGTGAAATGCTGACTACATTTTCTTATTGATCTCTGTAAAAGAATCTCTAGGGGTAGTNATTTTGGAAGCGTGCTCCCTACTAGTGATGCAGATTTGAGACCATCTGAATCAGAAACTCGGGGGTCAGAAGCCGCTTATCTGTGTTTTAGTGTGCCTAACCTGGAGATTCTTCTGACCTAAAGGAATGTTTGAGAACCGTTGCTGTGGGGCCCATGTCTGAGACCCTGCCCTGGGTGGCTGAGAAATAAAGTACCAGCATGCGCTGAATTATTTCAGAGCTGCTGAGCTGGTGTACACTTCCAAGCTGATTACAGGGATGCTACCCTGCATCCTTGTTAGTGTTGGACAGTAACCAGCTCTATAATTTACCAGTGTTTTGTGGCTAGATAATGAGCTCACATTGTTTTAATGTGGATTTGTGTGATTCTTAATGAATTGGAGGCGTTCCTTATATTATTTAGTTGTTATACAGTTTCTTGGACCAACTGCCCATTTGATCTTCTGTTCCTCCCCTCTTTTTCTCTTTCCCCTCCTTTTATTTTGTGAGACAGTTTTCCTGAACCATCGATTAAACAATGCATTCTTTCATAATTTTGAACCATCGATTAAACAATGCATTCTTTCATAATTTTGGTGAGGCTGTTTTGATTGTNTATCATGTTTCTATATACACAGGAGATTTGTCAATTTATCAGGAGTTATAATTTATGTAGATAAATCAATTTAAAATGTGTACTTTACTTTTGACAATGTANCTATCTTTAAACTGCCACAGTGAAGATACTGAACATTTCTGTCACCCCCAAACTTTCCTTGGGCCCATTTTGTAGTCAGACCCTTCCTGTTATACCCAGACTTGTGTAATTACTATAGCTTGCATTTCTAGAATTTTATATAAATAGTCCATACTGTATGGTACTTGATTGTGTTTGGTTCCTTTCACCATACTGTATGGTACTTGATTGTGTTTGGTTCCTTTCACTAAACATACTGGCTTGTAATTTTTTAAAAAAATTGTGACACAGTATTTAAANTATCTTCTTTTGAACTGTGCNACAAGATATAGAACATAAACCTTCCAAGCAATCATTTTTGTGTAATTCAGAAGTGTGATGTTCATTGTGGACAAGCATCAGCATGATCTCTCTCCAAAACGTTGTCATCACCCTAAACCAAACCCTGTTCCCCTTAAGTTCAGCTACTAATTCTGAGATGCCTCACAGGGCCTGCTATTTTGTTCTTAGTTCCCGTCCAGTCTTCTGTTTCTGTGCCAAACCCTTATTTCTTCCTTAGAGCTTTGCACCGTGTTGGATATTCGGGATGGGACCCTCTTGTTCTTAGATGTTGGCTTGATCTTTGCTCTTCCATATACATTTTGGAATGCTTTTTAAGTTCTCAGTAAAGTCTAGGAAACATGATTGACATTGCTTGGGTTACAGTCCCATGGAGAGAATTGACATCATTTCTATTTTGATATTTTGATACTATTTTGATACTATCATGGTCATTGCCATTTCATCTTTAAAAAATAACTTTTAAATAAATAAAGTTTACAATTTTCTCCATTATGGTAACATTTTCCCTCATTATGGTGCCAGAACTTGAATTCAGNACTGTATNCNTGTTAAACACATGCTGTACTACTGAGGTACACTCCCAGCCAGTGGGAACTTTTTAGGTTGTATGTTTGGGCAGAGTTTAAGTTTGGATGTTGTATTATTAACAGTTGTTTTTCTGTTGTGACCAAACACCTGAGAGAAGCAATTTAAGAGCAGAGACTTAATTACATTCATGGTTCCTAAGAATTCAGTCTGTGGTTTCATGGCCTCATGGAGGCAGCATGTGGAGGAGACACTCATCATAGTGGGTAACAGCTACCAGGAAGGGTTCAGGGACAAGATACCCCAAGGACTGCCTGGTGGCCTGCTTTTTCCAGTGGTGGACAGTCACCCAAAGTTTTCAAAAGCTTCCATAATGGTTCCACCAGTGGCCGGCAACAGGACCTAGCCTTTCACACATGTGCCTGTGGCAGACATTACATATTAAGCCACAGTTTTTCCTACCTTATGGATGTAGATGGAGTAAGGGCTTTGGGGACAGGTCTTTAACAGTCCCTTCATTTTATCCAGGCTTGAGTGACATTGGTCAATCTTTTCTTCCTCTCCAATTCACTGCCCCAAGCTCCTCCCTCCTCAAGCCTGGATAAGCAGAGTGCACCTCCTGTGAGGCTCTGGCTGTCTTCTGAGTGTAGATCTGGAAATGGAGCTGTTACTCAGGGAGTGCTCATGTCATAGCCCACCCAACACTGGCTTTAAATAGTAAATTTCAGACTTCTACCTGCTTCTAAGGGTTTATGACAAAGAAGTGTCAGGAAAGCAAAGTGAAGGAGCCAGCCAATTAGTGTGCAGCACTCCAGATGTACACATGGGAGCCTGGGCCTCTGCCTACTTTCCCAGAAAGTATGGATACTTCCAAGAATGTTACAGTCGAGTGGGGAGGAATATACAATTAATATACAAGAAACAATTAGACCAGTCTTTGTGACAGATGGTATATAATTAGGGNTAAGTGCCACAGTGCCANGGGAGTTATGGGAAGTTTTCATTTGACTTGTATGACATTCGAACAGGGAGGAGAGAAGAGGAAATGAAAACATTTCTGTTGGGGACCCTGAGGACCTGGTGTTGAACCTCATGGTAATGGATGTTGCATCTGGAATTTTAAAAAAATTAATATTTTTTATATTTACTTATTTAGTGTGTGTGTGTGTGTGTGTGTGTGTGTGTGTGTGTGTGTGTGTGTGTGTGTGTTTGCATGCACATGCATCTCAGTGCATGTATGGAGGTCGGGAGACAACTTACAGAAGTCGGTTCTCTCCACCCACCATGTAGTTCCTGGGAAATGAGCTCAGACTGTGAAGCTTAGTGGCAAGGACCTTGCCTGTTGAACCATCTTGCCTACCTGTGTCTGGATTCAGGTGTTTTAAAGTCAGTGTTCTGATAAGTAGTGATAGGTGGCTGGTGTATGCNTAGATAACTAGTAGCTCTCTGAGTTCTAGAATGGTGGGTAAGAGCGTCGACCATGGAGCTGGAGTGCTTGGTTTTGCCTTTTGGCCTCACTGTGTATGGGCTGTATGCTGGCAGCAGGTTCTGTGGACCAGCTGTGCCGCAGGCCCCATGTTCTTGGGTGGGCATAAGAACAGCAGCCACCGTCCAGGGTTGTTGAGTAGCTGTGAGAAAGTTGTAAGCTAACGTTTGTAAGGCAAGGAGTGTCTGTTACAAAGTGTGTCAGTTAGCTCTGTCACTGTAACAAAGTACCTGAGAATGGGATATCTCTCAGTGTTTTTCCCCCTCCTTTTCTGCTCCTGAGATAGGTTGGCCTCAAACTGACAATCCTCTTGCCACTTTCGAGAGCTATGATTCCCGCCCCCCACCCCACCCCACTGTGCTGNGACAATNACCTTTAAAGGAACAGAGATTCATTTTGGCTCATGGGCTTATGGTTCCAGTTCATGGTCATCTAGCTTGAGGAGAGGTTGTGTATGATGGTATTGTCACTGGGATCTTGATGTCACCTCCCTTCAGTTCCCTGGTCTTTGTGATTTCTGAAGAATTAAGGTGAGACACACACAGTGTAATATAGAAGNCAGGCAGAGTTTATTATGACTATTATGACTATGTTTATTACATAATAAAGAAGATAGGCAGAGTCCAACAGACTTGCTCTGTGAGAGTACACAATGAACTAAAGGACCTTTGTGTTGATTTTCATGCTAGGAATACTTTTTATAAGCATCTAGGACAGATGGTTTCCTTAGGGGTGCTCTCCTGTCCAGGTGATTGGCAGGGCCATTTGTATTGAGTTTTACAGGGAGGTGCAGTGGTGGTATGTCCTTGTCCTTTATCAGAAAGCTTCAGGGCTAGATAGTCATCTTACAGAGTTTGGGACCCCTTGGACTAGGTTTAGATAGCTATCAGTTCATGACCTTCTGGAAAGTTTAGGATGCGATCTCTCCTTCCAAGGTCAGAGATGTAACTCAGGTTCCTTTCTTTTAAGCATTAATTAAGAGCTTGCAGCTCTGGTACCTTCTTGTACCTGCATTGATCATGAGGGGAGGGTCCAACCCTGATAGCCATCAAGTCTGCTGATTTCTATCTGCATAACAGTGGGAACTCACAGTAGAGAAACTGCAGGGCTGGAGGGGATAGCTCAGCCGTTGAAGGCTAGGCTCACAACCAAAAATATAAGAGAAAGCCGCTCACCTCCCAGCAGCCAGGATGGAAGAGAGGGAGGAAAAGGCTAGGGTCCTCAGATCCCCTCACAGGGCATGCCTCCCATGACTTAACTTCCTTCTATTGGGCCATAGGTCTTAAAAGATCTCATCACTTTCCAGTAGCATCATAGTCTGGGACCAAACCTTCAAACATGGGAATTGGGGGGGGTACCGGAGAGCGAAACTGTAGTACCAATTTAGAACTATGTAAATATTAGCTGCGGTTCTTCCCACTTTTGTTCATTTTCCCACAGTCTTTCTCTGTTTCTTTTGAGGTATGTGAGGCTTGATGCCCCAGAGTTGGTTGGCTTTTGTCCAGAAGGATCTGTTGGGAGGCTGTACAGTTCAGTAGCGTAGGCTTTCTTCATGTTGTTGGATGTTCAAGGCATGGTCAGGTTGTAGACGGAACAAGTAAGTGCCCGAGACACTGCTGAGCCAGGTGTCGTGTTTGTTGTGCTGAATGTCTTCCCTCAGAGCCCTGGTATGAAGTGCGTAGAAAGAAATACGATGGTGAACACACAAGTCTCATTTTGCTNTTTTTCTAGTTCTGATTAGATGTTTTGGCAGAACTACAGTAATCCAGGGATTCGTGGAGGGCTAATCACAAACCACCCTGCGTCTGCCCTGACCCTATGATGTAGATGTTGCCATTCCCTTTTGGAGACAGGAAAGTGAGGCATGAGTAATTTCCCTGACAAAATAGGAGGACCAATGTCCTGAAGGAGTTCATGTTCGGAGCTCTTGCCAGTTGGCAAAAAAAGAAAAACAAAAACAAAAACACAATGGGTGCTGTTGGTGAGGAGCCAGCATAATTATGTCAGGTTGTGATACACAGGTTGGTCCAAGCTGGGTATTTCCATGACCTTGTGACCTTGGGTGTTCCTGTGCCTGAGCTAGTGGGCCTCAAGTTTTAGTTTACATCAGTTTNACCACCAANCCTGCTTGCTGGGCCCAACCCCCAGAGTTTCTGAGGAAGGTAGCTTGGGGGCAAGTGGCAGCCAGTAGTGTGTTTGTGTGTTCACTACTTACCAGGTGCTGCTACCATTGATCTGGGGACATGCTTTGGGAACCACCATCCAAAGCTGTGTTGCAGCAGCCTGGGACCAGTTGCTTCTACCTCACTAGAAGGTGTCCATTTGGGGTGGCAAAGCGCAGTGCCCCTGCTTAGCACTGTTTGTGACAGGGCTAAGAGCAGTGATAACCTGGGGCGTCAGCAACACCTGGCGACCTAAGNTTCCTCAGAGCAGGAAGTGCCACTCAGCAGTCTGTCTTAGGAAGATAGCATCGTTTGTTTTCTGTCCCCACTTCCANGTGCCTAGATGGGGGGCTGCTTTCTGTCCACCATTTAGTCCCATGGGAAAGTGAAGCACAGATAATTAAAGATTCCTAGCCTGGCAGCGGAGAGAGAGAAGGCAGTCTCGTTTACTGATGTAACTGTGATTGATGGCAGAGTGTTTGCAGGGAGAAAGAGCTTGGTGCCTCTCAGAAAGAGCAGCAGGTAAGAGGGCTACCACATGGGCACACTGACTAATGACTCCTGAAGCAACATAAACAGCCGCAGTTAGCACAGTGGGTTTGCTGCTTTGCAGCTCATACTCCGTTTCCCCAGGTGAGCAGAGTTATAGCTAAAACTGGAANGAGTAGCTTCTAGCCTAGAAAAGGTTTTGTAAGAGAGACATGTCCTCAGGTAGTGTCATTACCACATAGTAAGGCCGGGTCACAGCTGAGCACCAGGCCCCCTGGGACAGTGGTCTCTTGGTGTAGCTTCCCTGCATTGGCACAGTGTGCAGAAGGGAGCTGATGGTATAGGATGGCAGCTTGCTGTGGGTGCAGCATGAGCAGTCCTTGGGGAGTTGTAGGGGGGGAGTCTAGGAAGGTGGGATCGAGTAGTGGTCATTGGCAAGAAGGACTGGTGACCAGGACTGCTCTGAAGCCACCCGGAGAGTCACAGGAACATTGCCAGTTCACACCTTTGTCTTTAAAGATGCAGCCAGACTGGTTCCTAAGATGGACATCTAGGAAAGACGACTGACTTGCCTTCCAGTTTGGGCCTTAGTGCAGAATTCTGCTTTCAGNGGCTGTGTTTTCTTCCTCTCTTATTCCTGCCTCCCCCTCCTGAAGTGTCCCAATGAGGGCAGGCTGAGCCTGTGTGCCGGCCAAGTGGCTGGGGAACCTTGGGCCTCTGCTCATGTGTTTGGAAGGCAAAATTTGGAAGAGCTGACTGCTGGCCAGCTTGTCCCCAGATAGCAGCTCCCTGCCATGCTTGGGGCATGCCTGAACAGTGCAGCCCATGTATTTACATCGGCAGTTGTTTGCTATTCCTTTGATAGTGAAACTGTTTATTTGAGTACTGTTTTCTGTGACCCTATTTTGCTTTGTTCATGCCCAAGCCACTTGACAGAAACAGCAGTTAGAGGTCTATTTTCCAGCTGTTGAAGGCTTGCTTTTTGTAAGGGAGTTATAAAANGCCTCTGCAGGGAACACCTATGGCTGTCAGCCAAAGCCAGGCTTCCCTGGGACACCTGAGATGAAGGACGGCAGGTAAGGGCAGTGAGGATAGATGTGCCTGGCTGCTGGGTCACACTTCAGACATTGAGCTGAACTTTGCCGTTTTTGAGGGAGGTGGGACCACAGGAGATCTCTGGGTAACAAGAACTCAGCTAGCAAGGACACAAGCTTCTGGTTCTGAAAGCTGTCAGGGAGTGACATCAAGAACAGAGGGCTTGGGCTTGCACCCTTTTGGGTTATCCTCAGGTGAAATGGAATGTTAGTCACTATGTGTGAAGATCCGTAGCCATGCCCACTGGGTTTAGTGTGGCATCCAATAATTGAAAGGGTGGCTGGGGGGGATGTAGCAACAGAGGGTGATGTTAAGATTCTATGTTAGAGGAAGGTGTGCTGTTCCTTTCCTCTCAGGAGTGCTGTCCTGATCATTCAGTGGTCCAGAGACACTGGCAGTGAGATCTGGTGCTGTTGGACTGGATGGCCTCTGTTTTTCTGTCCTCTGCTCTCTGACCGTGTTACCCCTTCCCTGTGATTTTACCATTGCTTGTCTCTGTTACCAGCTTGTAATCTTCGGTGCCTGCCCAGCAAGCCACCAGGTGAAGGCCCTGGGTCTTAAATGAAGTCTTGGTAGATGGCCTAAGTCTCTGACACTTCAGCTTTAGCTAGTGAGAAGAGTATAGGTGTGGACAGAACACAGCCTAGGTCACGTGGGGTTTCTAGGTTATGGGCACAGGTGCTTAATTGAGGAAGCAAACAGGAGACACATTAGGAGGTCAGGAGGTGACTGACTCCTCATGCATGGACCAGCCTAGGAAGAGCTTTGCCAACCACTTACAAGGTCTGAAATTGGACATTTGCTTTAGTGCATAGAGACACCCGAGTTACTTTGGAAGGCCCTACCAAGTTACCAGCTGGGGGATGGGCAGTAGTCCAAGTTTCCATGGGCCCCTCAACCTGACTGATTCCCCTTTGATTGCAACAACAGAAACCAGATCGTCAGAACGTTCAGGACTTCCGTAAGCTGCANAAGTGTGGTCACCATTTGTTAGATGGTTCTGTCAGCTCCCAGGTCTGTGGCTGAACTCCTGGAAGGCTCCACAATGAGATGTGCCTCTTTTGCGTGTACTTAAGTGTGTGTTTTTAGGGGCATAGTAGCCTTGAGTTCACCATGAAGGTGTCTGAAGGCCAATTGTCAGGACAGTGGGTGAAAAGTGAAAACCGTACACCTGAGAACTTGACCTTAAGGCTCTTCCTGTTTTTTTAGAGGAACTACTGGGAAGTGATTGCCCAAGAGGAAACAGGTGGACATGTTGAGAACCTCATAGATGACACAGGGCTTGTGTTTCTGTCTTATGGATGGCACAGGCTCAGTTTTCCTCAGAGGAAGTTAGAGCAGTGTGGCACAGTGGGCTGTAAGGCCATGTTATACTGGTGTCCTGTTCTCCAAGGCAAGAAGAGGGGCTGAGCTGCTGGAGAGAGAGGCAGATGGTGCTCAGAGCTGGTGCTGATTCTCAGCTTGCTGTGTCCCACGAACACTGGACTTAAGCCTGGAGAGGACAGTTTGTGACTTTGGTGGTCAGTGTCATAACTTTCCAACCCCAGAAAGTTCGTGATTGTTGCCTTCAGATGAGGCATGTGGGGTAGTTTTTAAGAGTGGTAGCGTAGATACGTGCTCTCTGACCCAGCCATTCTGCCTTTAGGGATCTAATTTAAAAAACAGTCAAGATCAGTCTTCATTCCAGAGTTCTTGATTGGTAATGCAAAGTTGGAAGCCTGATATCCAACTGTAGGAGCTGGTTAAGTAAATTGTGTCTATCCACATAACAGGGTAGCAGCAACCCTTAAAAATACACCTATGAGAATAGAGATGTTTGGGAAACATCATTAGATATGAAATGTATATACTGCTTTTGTTTAAAAACTAAACTATTGATATGATGTTGGCTGGCTATCTTTGTAAGCCAGAGATGAAGCAATCCGATGTGGCTTCCTGCACGTAGGGAGCTTCAGTCTGCGAGGGAGGCAGCCTCCCCCACTTCCCTGANGTGGCCAGCTAATCTCCTGTGACTGTTCACTGCAGAACGGCAAGACTGATTTTCTTGATAATGTTTCTATGGCTTGTGCCCGTTTCAGGTGTGTGTCTCTGGATGGCTGGATGTCAGTTCTGGCGACTCTGAAGTGGCCGAGGTGTTACTTGTATTATAGATGAGTGCTCTTGTGTTGTCCGCTTTTCCTTCCAGCCCACACACACCAGGCTCTGAGTGCAGGGTGTTGCAGTCTTAACACTGGATTGACACCCAAGTCTCTGTGAATGGTGACCCTGGAGCCTAGAGCTTGTGCTGAGTATAGAGGGTGGCGCCTTGGTGACTGACATCTTAGCCCACGTCCAAACACTTCCCCTTTTCTCCTCTCCCCACCCCTTCATTTACCATCTCCATTAACGGAACATAGTAAACATAGTAGTTGCACCTTGTCACCTGTAATGAGTGGCCGCTGCTGTTGCATTTTGGTATACATATCCCTGCATTTTTTTCCTCTATAAATATCGAATGTGCACCAGGTGAATGTGTTAACCCAATATGGACAGCATGCGCTCAGAGGGACAACCCAGGCCAAGCTAAATCCTGGTAAGCAGGACGGCACTTGTGGTATAAATAAAACCCGTGATGCATTTTTATGGTTTTAGGGCTCGGATCCTGGTGGAGTTTGGTGCTGTAATGTAGGATCTTACCTTCATAGCACATAGGATCAATGTAGGGAATTGTGACACTGGATGGAGGCTGAATTTGAGCTGCGGGTGGGGGCAGGGGAGCCAGGCTTTTCTTTGTTTGATTTAGACTATTTTGAGGAGCTCCGCCAATGTACTAAACTGAGAGCATTAGTTTGTCTCCAAGCCACTGAAGTTTCCTGAAGTAAATGACTTTNCTCCCTCTTAGAAACTTCTGGGTGGTTAGGATACTGTTTTGTTTTAGTAACCCCCACCCCTCTGTGCTCTGCTGGAGGAGAATGTATCTGGATCATTTCAGACACGGAAGTGAGATTGTGGTCTTGAACATGTTTGTTTGTTTTGTTCTATTTTGTTTCCCCTGATGGTTTTGCAAGCGATTGCTGCTTCCCACAGGCAGTTAGCAGGGAACAGTGTCCTTCAGCCTTGGCTCGGAACCATGACTGTGCAGCGGGATAATGGATTTCAAGATAACAGAGCTGCTTCCTGACTTTCCATCTCAGCTTTCACAGCCCACAGCTAACCCCAGCATCTACCCTAAGAAAGATGACTGAGAATCCTTACAGGGGTAGCATGTGGGGAATATCGCTCTCGTGTGTGGCCACAGTCGGCCACATTTCCTGCATGTAGGTGTTGCTTATGAGCAAGTTCTTTGGCATTGTCACAGGACTTGCTGCTTGCTGTTACCTTCTCAGTGCTGGAGTTTTCTTATCTTCAACCAGATATAAGATATCCAATAACCAGCTACCCCATCTTTGAACATCACATGTACATATATACAAAATCTCTCTGCTTGAAGTCATGTTTGTGGTTGGCCAGAGGATATGTTTTTGTAGGCTATGTCTGGAATGCCCACCAACATTGGAAAATGTATTTGGATGTCATTCATTGTACGTGCTCCTGTGCTAGGCCTCAGTCACGGTGCCCATGGCCTGCTGATGCTGTGGCTTTTGTGAGTACAGTCACTGCTAACATTAGGAAAGAACTTTCTCCTCTTTGCTTCGAAGACTAAGACTGAAGATTAAATTTGCCCAAGTATGAGATGGAAGACAAGTTTGAGGCCAGCCTGGGCTACACTGCCAGATCCTGCCTCAAAATCGAAGCATAATTAGAAAATATATGTTTATGTAGTTTCAAAATATAATAATTCTAAGATGTGACTGAAATTATTCTCAATATTTTTCCTTTGAAAAATACAAATATGTTNTAGTTTCAAAAACTGAAGTAAAATATACAGGCATAAAATTTAGCATTTTAGTTATTTTAAGTATATAATTCAGGGCATTAAATACATTCATACTGTTGTCCAGCCGTTACCATGTCCATCTACAGAGCCTTATATCACCTAAAGCTGAAAGTCTATACTCAGTAAATGGTTCCACTCTTCTTTCTCCATAGCCTGTGGCAACCACTATTTTACTTTCTGTGTCTATAAATTTGACTATCCTATGCACTCATATATGAATTATATAGAATTTTCCTTTTGTATCCAACTTGTTTTACTTAGCAAAATGTTTTCAAGATTAATAACTATTGTAGCATGTATTCAGATTTCCCTTTTTAACGGCTAAATAGTATTTCATGACACCTGTATAGCATATTTAAATGAACATGGGTGAGTGTGCCATGAACATTGTGAATATGGCTACCTAAATGTTGGTTAGACTCAGTAAGTCTTTAAAAAGAGCTTTCTAAGTTAGATGCTTCTTAGTGATAGTCACTTCACCCCTTTGGTTACAGGCATCAGAGCACCCAAACACTTTGAACAGTTTTAGTTGATGGCATTACTGTTGCCNCAGTTCAAGAGAGCAGCTTCAAGTTCTGGGGAATGCTCTTCCCAANGCACTTGGCAGCANCTTCGAGCCAGGCCAGTCAGCATTCTTGGAAATCAGCCTGGTCTTCTCTTATCTTTTGCTTTGATAGCTCTTGCCTGTCAGTACCTCCAGAGGAGAAATCTGGCAGGAGCGTTTGCTTCCTCAATCCAGTCTCAGGTGATTAAGCTCTCAGCAAAGCCTTTGTGGGGCTGCAGATAGGAGCCGAGGTGGTATGTGCATCTCCGAGCTTGTGTTGGAGCAGCGCACTGGGCTTTCTGCTGAGGATGATAATGAATTCAGGTTGGACTGAGGTTCTGGGCTTCATGCTGTGTGTGGACAGCAACATCTTGATTTTAATTTGTATTTTTCTCCAAATCTGTGTAGTAAGGGAGGCTGGGTGAAGACCCTAGAGCGCCAGATGTCCCCCCTCCCCTCCATGGGAGGTCTAGTGGTTTGGCCATGGTCTACCTTTCTGTGGTTGCAGATATATTTTTGTGGCCTTCCAAGAAATTGAGATTAACTTCCTATTTTGTGGGGGAAAGTATGATACTTTGTTCTTTTATAGACCTGATAATAATCAAATGTGGCTGTCATCATAAAAATATGCCAGTCAGTCAAGTTTATTTGTTTATGCTGCCTACATTTTCTTCTTCTTTTTTTTTTTTCAGTTTATATTTTCTACAGGCACATGAGTGCTCTGAAAGGGGAGAAAGTGCATCCTGTTTACTGATGGCTCTGTGGATAGTGTTTTGATAGTAATGGTCTATTTTCATGTTCTATGATATATATGCATGTGTATTTGTTTTATTTTCAGTATTTATTTTATGTGGGTGTGTGTGCTTGTGGAGATCAGAGGACAGCGTGCGGAAGGGAGTTGGTTTTCGTCTACCATGTAGGTTCTGGGGATCCAACTCAGGTCACNAGGCTTGGCGGATTTCGAAATGCTTTTACCTGCTGACCCATCTTATTGACTATAGTTAATTAATTTATTAATTTTGGTGCTGGGAATGAAATAAAGGACCTCATGCGTGTCATGCTATGCTGTGGAGCTGCGCTCCCATCCTTGACACTAGTTCTGATCCTGCCATACTGAGAGCCTCGTCCTCTTCCTCCTTGACTGTCATGAGCATCCTTCCATTTTCTTCTCCCCTCTGGGTGTGTGAGTCTCAGCATTCTAGCTGTCTTATCTTCATTCATCTAACCCTTGCTCTAGGCCCTACCTCTGGTGACTCTGCTGAGCTGCACCTGTAAATGTTTCCTACCATTCCGTCCTCAGCTCTGATATATGCAGGCTGCAGACTGGAATGTGGTGTGTGGCATGTGGCCCACGGTGGCACATACAGGCTCACNTGGGTAGATCAGTCTCCTTTCTTTTGCGTGGGGGTAGCAGAAAATCTAACTGGTAAACAGAGCACTTCGTTAATGTGCTTTGTGTGTGTGTGTGTGTGTGTGTGTGTGTGTGCATGTGTGTGCATGTGTGCATGTCAGAAGACATCCTTGGGTGTTGTTTCTTAAGAGCAGTCCATGTTGTTTTTGCTATAGGACCTCTGACTGGCCTGGGACTGTCCATGTAGGTTGGGTGTGTCTCCTGCCCTGATAATGTAGTTTTGAGTAAAAAATGTCCTTACTGTCTAGGACGCATAGCTAGAACAGTTTAGCTTTTAAGCTTAAGACTCTGTGGGAGGGAGCCATGAGAAAAGCACAGAGCTTTTTGTGTTGTGCCAAANCCTCTATTTTGGGAATAAACTCTGCAGGTCAGAAATATTGATGTGAACATTAAATCCAATTCCTCCCATTTTCTTGTTCTATATTTTATTTCCAGAATAGTTAATGCAACTCCTACTGGGATAAACAGTAGCATATATTTCAAGCTTTATACTGTTCTTAATTTTTAAAAATTTGGTAAATAATAACATTTCAGTATGCTCACCTGTGTCTTGCTTCTTTGTCTACATGCAGAAGACAAATTTTGTACACTTTCACAATAACAAGTGCTCAAAAGTAAATAGCGCTAGAGAGTTACTTTAAGAATTTTCTCTCTCTTTTTTGGGGGAGTGTTGAACATGTAGTTCAGTGGTAGAGCACTTGCCTATCATACACAGGACCCTCAGTGTGATTGTCAGCACCACAAAAACAAACCAAAATAAAACAAAAGTGCTTCAGCTGGTATGAGTGCACACACTTGTAATCCCAGAACTTGGGAGGCTGAGACAGGAGGACCNCACAGTTGAGGTCATCCTAGGCTACCCAGTAAGGTGGCATGTAGTTTATAGAAACAAGCCAAAATGAAAGAGAGCTCTTATTTTTAATTTTCTCACATTTTGTTGCTGATCATATCTGTAATATCCCTTCAAATGTTATGGGTGTCAACTTTAAAAGAATTCTGGAGCACTTGTCTGTCACATGCAAGTCCCCAGGTGCCATCTTTAGCATTGCTAAGAAAAAAACAAGCAGATCCTGAATACAGCACTTCTTTCACGACCACAGGGTTTTTTACTTCTTTACTTCTNTCCCTTCTAAATGGCCCCCTCTTCTCACAGGGCTTTGTGTATGCCAGGCATTCCTTCTACCATTTGCCCATAATTTTTGCATCCCTCAATTTTTTTACTGTCTTGAGTTAACATTTGGAAATGCCATCCTTTATATTATGTATCTCAAGACTAATTTCTTAGATTTTTGTTTTCAGTTTACAGAGCTGCCTGCTAGAGATTTCATTCTTGATGAGCTTCAGTCCTTTGTCGAGCTCCGAAGTAGATGAGAACCAAGGTAGAGAAATGCCAGACAGTGGGAGGAATGTGTTATGGTGTAATGAAAGCAAAACCAAGGCTTTGACTCTTGTCAGAAATGGGACTGGATGGTAGCCCTGTCAGTCACCAGCAATGGATGCTTAGCAACGTCTGCAGATGATGAACAAATGACTTGAGTTTGTGAACACTAATCTCATCTGTAAAGGGGATAATAGTGCCAACCTAAGAGTTTATTATGGAATCATGTCTGCAGACCCCCAGTGCCTCGTTCATGTTGAAGTCTCCTTAGGCAAAAGTACATGAGAATGTAGTTATACGTCTCAGTTTTCCTCTTCCGTCATTGTTCCTGAAGATGTGGAGACAGAGATGAGGACCTTTTAGCTCGCCTGAGGCTATCTTCTTTTTTTTACAAAACACTTATTTTTAATTATGTATACGTATGTGTGTTTTTATGTGTGGGTATGTACGTGTGAGTGCAGGTGGACTTGAAGCCAGAGGTGCCTGATACCCTGGAGCCAGAGTTACAGGCAGTTTTGAGCTGCCTGATGTGGGTGCTGGGAAGTGAGATCAGGTCCTTTGCAAGAACAATACATGATCTTAATTAACTCCTGAACAGTCTCTCTCCAGCCCTTGAGCACCTCTTCTTGTTATTCAGTTGAATTCTGTTGGCTGGACTTGTTCGTTTCTATTTTTTTCCCCTTTCTGATTGCTTTTTCAGCTGTGGAGCATTATGTTAAAAAATAGATTACAGTAAAAATTTCTCATCCAGAATTCTTGGAAATGCATTAGCTTGGCAAGCTTCTTTTCCCCAGACAGCAGAGGCTTTACCTTTAATTTTTTCTCACTAAAAACTATTTTTCATCTTTAAAATATTTTAAATGTTCAAAAATAGGGCAAAAATGCATTGAACAAACATCCAATCCCAGTTTTATCAAATATGAATATTTTGATGTGTTTACATGCTTACATATACATATAAAGTATTTATAATGTGTGTGCATGTGTAGTGTATTTAATATATTTTCACAAAAGTATAAGTTGAGAGATTGTGGTGTTTTGAATGAAAATAGCACCCATAGACTCATATGTTTGAATATTTGGTCCCCAGTTGGTGGAACAGTTTGGGAAGGATTAGCAGGTGTGCCCTTGTTGGAGGAGGTGTGTCACTGGAGATGGGCTTTGACATTTCAAAAGACTCATACCATTTCGAGTGAGCTCTCTCTGCCTTTGGCTTGAGATTTGAGATGTGAAGTCTTACCTATTCCTGCCACCATGCCTTCACTCCACACCATGAACTCTAACCCTCTGGAACCATAAGCCCAATTAAACACTCTTTTATGAGTTGCCTTGGTCATGCTGTTTCATCACAACAGTAGAAAAGTAAATGATATGGAGAGATTGCTGGCTGGTCATTGCTCTCTAATGCTTAGGACAGTGCCCCAGGAGTGTCAGGCTCAAAGTAAACACTGTAAAACAGATCCAGCAGCCTACACCTCTCCTTCTCCGGATGTAATCCCAANGCAGACAGTTGTTGAACAGCAGCATGTTAGGACACTAATGTCCCCTAATAATAACTACCTCAAGGAATGAATTTCAGTGCCATGATACAAGATAAGAAACATGGGTTCAGAGGTAGCTATTATAGGCTGCCTGTGGTGGTCACACCTGTAATTCTAGCACCTTGAGGTAAAGGCAGGAGGATCAGGAATTCAAGTTCATACTCAGGACATAGTGAGTTTCAGGCCTGCCTGACCCTGCCTTGAGGA
>LZPO01034954.1:186924-197616 GCA_001675575.1 Neotoma lepida
AAAAAGGAGAGTCCTCACCAGCAAGGGCTTCCTTTGATTACTGCAAAGATGAAAATGACCAGCATTCCAATGTGTTATTTACTTCAGTTAGCCAACTGTACTCTTTTGAGAAAAGGGACGAAAATGAATTANATGTGTAAAATGCCAAAAATACACGAAGGGTTATTGTGTCTACAAGGGAAGCATGATTATTAGTAGTAATTATAGTAATTGTGGTGATTAAAGGACTAATGGTACTATGAAGCATGACTGTGATGTCTCCTCTTAGGAAACGTGTTGTAGCACACACCCNCTTCCTCAGGTGAGAGTGTTGTTTGGTCCTCTGGCTCTGGCTTTTTGGAAGAGCATCATCCTCGCTTGGGGCAGAGCAAACTGTGTGTAGTGAGACAAACTNTCGATTGTGGGACCGGAAGGTTTAAGTAGGAATTTCATGTCTGTTCTTTCCTAGTTGAATTTCTTTGTTAGACATCATCTTTGACTCTTAGCAGCCTTCTCTAGAGGGCGGTAAACTCACTTAGAGCTATGGGGCATATGAATTAGGTACCTCCAAAGCAGAATGTCTGTGGTAGTAATGTGAGTGTGACTTAGGCCACAGTGCTACTTTGCTATGAAATATGTGGCTAGAAGTAGGTTGGATCTGACTATCTTTGCCTCACAGGATTTGATTAAGTCTTGCCATTTTTCTGTGGCTTTTGGTTGTAAGAGAATGCCTGATGTATATGGTCTCAGAAATTTGAGGTCACAAGGAGGCACACAGTCCTTACACCTCCAGTCTTTTCTGAGTTTGGGTTGAGTTCAGGATGTTTGGGCCTTGCCAACACCTTGAAATGGTTTCAGATGAAGAAAAACTCACCAAGGCATTGATATTCGGAAGGCCTGAAGGACGGCACAATGGCTTTAATTAATAAGATATTATGAATTGGAAATTTACTGAGAGCAGAGGAAAGTAACTAATAGCTGAGAGTGTGTGGTCTAAGCCTAGCCCTCTGAATACAGGCTGAGAGGGTCCAGAGTTTAAAGCCAGCCTGGGCTATATAGCCAGACATGGCTCAAAACAAACAATCAAAGAAGGTAATTAAGTACGTGAAGTAATGGATATGTTAATTAGCTGATTGTAGTAATAATTTCTCAATGCATACATATGGCAGAACTTCACTTTGTATACCCTAATATAGGCAGTTTCTGTCAGGNGTACCTTAGAATGAAGCCAGAGAGAGGATGAAGAGGAAGAAGTTCACCATGAGATTGCTTTGATGCAAGGATTCCTAGAGTGAGTGAGGCTGATGGAATTTCCCATGGTCAATAGGGGAGCATTGTTTTCTTTTCATATTTTCACCTGTTTTTTTTTAAGTTATAGCAAAATTTTAATCTCGAGACTTGCCATATAAGTCCATCTACTGACAGAAATGGCATTAGCTTAATACAGTTCCTTGCTGCTAACGCGTTGCTTCTTGCTGCTTGCAGAGTGAAGGCATCATGAGTGGTACCCNTGGGCAGACGTAGCCGTTTGATTTTATTTAGAAGATAACCACCCACTTGGAAGGTGAGTAAAGACTTGTCTGCAACATTTTACAATGAACATTTCTCAAGCCTGCCAAAGAGTCGAAAGACTGTACAGTGAGCTCCTGTGTACCCCGTAGCTAGGCTTAAATGTTGTTAGCATTTTGTTGAAATTTTTTTCCTGTTTGGGTAGGTTTGTCCCTTTAAAAAATATTTTGATTATTTTGTTTTTGTTTTGTTGAAGCACATGGAAGTAAGTTGCAAACATCATGGCATTTTCTCCTAAATTTTTAGGAGCTTCTAAAAATAATAACGTTTTCTCACGAGTGGCATTTTAGAATAGTCATAGATTATGTGACATCATATCACTTCAGTAAACACAAGTGTGTAACTGAGATTGTCTCCCTTCCTAGTTCACAGAAGTAAGAGATTTTTAACCAATGTTAGCATTTTGCTAGACTTTTTATCTAATTAATGTAACAACAATTTGTATCTAATGAATGGGCAGCTAAGCAGTCTGAATTAGGTTGATAAGGACCATGTGAAATGGAGGTATGGTGTTGGCCCTNCGTAGGAGAGACATCTGTGCTTGCTTCTTTCCTGTGAGCTGCTTGTCCACCGTGGCTGCCTTTGCTTGGTTGAGAGAGTGGATCAGATGATAACCACCCTCTTCCCAATCAGCAGTTTATAAAGTCAGCCAGTCTCTGTGATTTAATGTGATTGAAGGTTGGTTAATTAAAAAACTATGTAAATCTGTCGGAGAAGGTGGAAAGATCAGGAGTGGTCATGTGAAATTGAGGTTAATATGTTAAAATAAACACCAGAGAGGCTAAAAATGACCCCAAGCTCTGGAACTTAACTATTTGAGTAGAAATCATACATAATATCTAAAAGACTTGCTGGACTTTATAATTTTTGTAGTGATTGTAGTTACAAGTTACTACATATCAGATTACATGAACCATTATTTCTTGCAGGGGAGCTATTGACTGTTCTGAATTCCAGGCTTCTTATAACTATACATTGTAGAGCGAATCTTAAACAGTCTTATTAATTGAAAACACCAGGCCAGGTATTGGGATAAATTCTGAAAAGGTCAGAGAAACAGAACAAGCCACAGCCAACTTCCTCACCTTGCCAACTCCTCAGCTGATCTTGTTTCCTCAGACTGCAGGCTTCTGAGTCCTCTCCCGAATGAATCTCAGCTCAACTGCTGCTCAAAGCCTGAAAGCTTAAGAGGCCTTCTAGCTTCTGGTTCCCACACCTTATATACCTTTCTGCTTCCTGCCACTACTTTCTAGGATTAAAGGCATGTGTCTTTCTCAAGCAAAGACATGAGATCTCAGGTGCTGGAATTAAAGGTGCTGTCTCTTATACACATCTAGATGTGTATAAGAGACAGGTTTAATCTAGTGGCTGTTCTGTTCTCTGACCCCAAATAAGTTTTATTAGGGTACACAATATTTTGGGGGACATAATATAATCACCACAATACATATTAGAAATAAATAGCTGAAGGTAACTTCACAAACCAAACATCACTTATGTGATTAGCATCAAGATTAAGAAACACTACCAAAGCAACCTCATCCCTTCTAGTAGACACTGTGTTGCTCCCCTGACTTGTAGCAGCATAAATTATGGGGTGTGTGTGTGTGTGTGTGTGTGTGTGTGTGTGTGTAAAGTGTAACCCAGATTATATTTTTGTGTGTTTTTGTCAAACAGCCATCTACTACTCCTGTCGCTGCGTATCTTGTAGAATGTCCATGTTCGTTGCTGTCAAACCTCCACTGTGTGAAAACACCATGATTTATTTATTCTAGCCGATGTGGATCATTTTAAGGGGTTCACTCATCCAGGCCACCCTCCACCGAAATGGGGATCGAAGGAGGTTTATCTTTGCCATGGCTCCAGCGGAGCAACAATAGGATGTCTAGCCTTTGCCCAGCTTCTGCTGTTTGTGAAGGAGAAATCCTGACATGATGGAAGATGCAGGCACATGTGGAACTCTGTGTGGTTTCTTCAGTCCCGCAGTGACCCCAGCTGCTCCCATGACTCTCTGCTCTCCTCTGCTGGCACTGTTCTCTAGATCCTTTTCTGCCTCCCTTACTCCGCAGTGTCTCCAGGAAGACTGTAGACTCTTTCAAACAGGCCATTGGTGAATAGTTAAAGCGTAGTGGGTGCTGATACTAGGTGTTAAGTAAGGGGAAAAGAACTGTCAGTGTGGCCTTGCACTAGAGGAGACTGTGTTGTGGTTATGGAGCCACGGTTATGGACACGGATTAGTTGTACTCTAGAGTTCAGGAAAGTGAATTCAAAAGCATTCACAGACCAAGCTGGGAATAGGACTGCAATNAGCAGACAATAATTGACACTGGAGATTTGACTATGTACTCCTAACCAAGTATGTCAGGCTCATTTTAGCAAGTTGTTTAAGGGCTAGAAGATGTATTATGAGAAAGTATTCTACATGGGAAAATGATGTTCTTATTGCCAAATTCTGTTTTTCTAAATAAAGTTTTATTCAAATATAGTCATGCTGATTTGCTCACAAATTGTGTTATATAACAGTAGAGTTGANTAGTTGCATAAAAACCCAGGATATNTAGTTGCAACAAATGATATATATTAGCTCACAAAACTGAAAATATTTATGATCTGCCTATTTCAAAATGTTTGCCAGCTCCTGCTTTATGTCATTAAAGCAAAGATATAGTAAGGATAATCTATGTGGTCATATACAAATCTGAGCTCATCAAGTTTGTTCCTTCATTGATCCAACAATATTTAAAGTACTGTTGTATTTTATGTACAAAGTGATGATAATCAGATAAAGTTTGTGCACTTAGAACATTTTTTAGAGGCACTTGAGAATTCAAAATTCCATTCTAGGTTTATGTTTACGATAAGGTAAACACAAAATATAGTATGGAAATAAAACTGCCAGTTCCTCAATTTAAAATTAGTATATCAACTGTCTTAATTAGTTTTTATAAATTTGTTACNTAGGTACTCTACACAATCTAGTGACTAACTCAATAAGAGGACTGTGTAGTTTGATACACACCAATTCTTAGAGCTTTAAAATCCTAACTGATTATGGGTGTGTAACTCCAGGCTGTGCCTGGTTTGGAGAGAGGGAGGGGAACTTTTGGAGTGCCTATCACAGCAAGCCATGCAGACCTCTGATCTTAGGCGGCTGTAATCATAAGAAACCTCAACAGAGAGAACAGCAAAGCAAGATAATACAATGTGGAATGTAGTGTAACAAATCAGTCTATGTTAGTATGCTTATCTGTTTGCTTGCTCAAGGTTATAACTGATTATGTTTCATAGGAGTCTGTAGACATCACTGCAAGGAACACAAAGTAATGCCTTTTACATTTCTCTGAGAAATGTGTTATAAATAGCATTTTGACCTAGATAGTGTTTTTTATAAGTGCTTGTGTGTATTTTATGGGTGGAAACTTGGGCTTTAATTGTCGGCCCACTTACCATCCCATGACTGTCCCCAGACCAGCTATAATCATGCCAGTGAGGCACCACAGGCCACATAGGCTGCACTGCCTTCTTTCAGCCCAAGCTGTCTTTAGGAAGTGAGACTGGGGTGTTTACTTGGATGTTGTAGCTGTACTTATTTAGTGGTGTGCAATGATTCTAGAGTGCAGGAAAGTGGAAATCTCTCAGTGATGCTATCCTTCATCTTTGGAGCCACCAGACCCCCAGACCTCTTGGAGGCAGGGGCATAGATGGGCAACCGTGCTTTCCCCTGAAATCTCAGGACCTGTGAAGGGACCACAGAGAGGGATTGCTAGTGAATAGTTGAGTGAGTGNGGGTTAAACTCCATACTGGCTTGTTCTGTTGCCAAACTTGGGTGCAGCTGATTTTCTTGAAGAGTTATAGTTTGTTTCCCAGAGGTTCACATGCTAGAGACTTGTGAAATGATGCTGCTGAGAGAAGGTAGGTCCTACTAGATCAGTGGTTCTCAACTTGTGGGTTGTGACCCCTTTGGGGTTGAATGATCCTTTCACAGGGGTCACTTATCAAATGTCCTGCATATCAGATATTTACATTATGATTCATAATAGTAAAAAAATTACAGTTAAGTAGCAACGAGGGGCTGGAGAGATGGCTCAGAGGTTAAGAGCACTGACTGTTCTTCCAGAGGTCCTGAGTTCAATTCCCAGCAACCACATGGTGGCTCATAACCATCTGTAATGAGATCTGGCATCCTCTTCTGCACTGCAGGCATATATGCAGACAGAACACTGTATACATAATAAATAAATAAATCTTTAAAAAAAAAGTAGCAACGAAATAATTTTATGCTTGGGGATCATNACAACATGAGGAACTGTATTAAGGGTGGCAGCGTTAGGAAGGTTGAGAACTCTGTGCTAGATGGAGAGAGGCCAGTTGGGGGCTGCGCTCAGAAGGAGTTAGTGTAGTTCAGGGACCCTGTTGAGCTCTTTGAGACCGTGTCCCCTCCTCTTGAATTTGTTGCTCACCACTCTGCATGTGCTCTCGCCATTGTTGACAATGCTCTTCACCAAGGACCCACCAGAGCTGAGCAGGTGCTGGTGCCATGCTTCCGACCCTGCAGAACTGTGAACTCGATAATCCTGGAGCTAAAATGCCCCCCTCCACCATTGCCTCAGCTCCCTTTGAACTTTCAATCTTGTCTCAGTATCCTAAGTAGCTGGGATTACAGGCCTGCATCATTGGCCCAGCTTAATATATCATTTCCTGAAAAAAAAAAAATGTNCTAATAGGAAAATCACTTGTTTTGTGGCACTAGAAAAATCGACCTGTTCTATATTGCATGGAGTTATCTTGCCAAGAATGCTAGCTACCCTTAGGAGGGTTGAGTTGTCAAGCCCATCTAGTTAAAATTTACTTGGTCAGTCTCTCAAATTTTATTTTCAAAAAAGAGAATTCTTAAGTTCATGTCAGTGTGGCTCAGAAGAACAAAACNCGCTGTAGAAAGTCCCACGATGATTCACTTGGTTGAAAGTGACAGAAAACCCAGGGCAAATTGCCAGCTTAGTGTGCAGCTTATTGAGTCTAGGGATGGATCTCTCTAAAGGAGGGGCCAGGCTGGGGATTGAAGGTTTGTTATGAGGATCCAGCTTGACTGTGTGTTTGTGTGACTGGAGACCTGCAGCAGCCTCAAGTTCAGGTCATAAAATGACCATCCTGGCTGTGATTTGATCTGTGCCTAGTGCAAGCTTATTCCCTGTGCTTGAGGCCATTGGTCGGTTTTGATTGCGTTGTCATGATCATGGCTTCAGTTCTAGTGCCCGAGATTAGCATTTCTTTAGCTGAAGTGGAAGTGTAGATAGATGGACAGTAGGTAATGGTTGCCTTTAGTGGTACATAAAGGTATTTACCAGGAGGGTCATTTGGTATTGGAAGGTTCACTAATTGTGATAATGGTAATTAACATGCCTTTTTATGGTTTGCAAAGCATTTTGAGGTATGTTCTTTTGTTTGAACTGAGAGATGTATTGGGGGGAGAATGAACATGTGATGAAGANCGTGGATGACTTGTAGGTCTGGATGCATAAGCTTGACATCTTTCTGTCCATTTCTCTAACTGTTCAATGGGGATAAAGGTTTTTACCCATCAAGGTTCAGGGAAAGCACTGAATGGGTATTTATGAGGTATTTCTAACAGTGCCTCGTGATTNTCAGCCTCCTTACCCCTTGTTATTGTGTTGAGGTCCTGTCATGTGGCCTGTAAGTGTCAATATTGTCACGTCCTGACTTTTTCCATTTCACTCTTGCCTTTGTGTTGACTGTGGGACATTTGAGTTAATAATTAAGGAAGCAGGGATGAAGAACCCGTATAAAGTAGACCCGCTTTATAGAAGTGGCTCCATGTCCAAAGGGCAATGTTGCTATTTACTGTATGCAGTTAATCTTTCTTCTGTGACTTGAGTGGGCATGTCCAGGCACATCTAGGGCTAGCATTCACTCAGAAATGTTTTCTGGCTGTTTAATCAAATCAAATCCTGTATTCAGAGCAGTAGATGACAAACACATTTTTGGAGTGGGAGGTGATTTGATTGTGTCAGTAGGGTGTGAGATGTGGTCACTGACTCAGGTGTGGACCATCTTACTGTTTCTGAGGCTTTTAGTTAGCCAGGTTTATGTAGAAGGAGTCAGTATTTCCCTATTAAAAATATTTCCTCACAATTGCTGAGAATGCTTTTCCTNTGTAATGTAGGAGGCTTGCTCTTGGGACTCAGATGTTGATATGACCCAGACATTTAGGGAGGGTCATGTTGTGTTTTGGGGACAACGACAATGGTTTCTTTATATTTATTATAGACTCCAGACTGGAAGTTGAAGTATGCAGTTCCCACCTCTGCAGCTATCAACGCAAGGGAGAACTTAGTAGAAAACACAGTTTTGGCCCTCCATGCCATGCTTTTAAGGAAAAAGTGGTGTTAATCGGCATTTACAAAGCTTATTTCATGGCCAGACCCACAACTTCCCTGCATGACAACTGCCTTACAGTCCAGTTTCCGCTGAGTGCAGCTGCCTGGTATGTGGGAGGAGCTCAGATATGCCTTGAATGAACAAACTCCTCTGAGCCGTGCGGTTGCCTTGTGTTTATTTCTTTATTTTGAACCTTCAATGAGACACCATGAGGAATTTCAGAAGACTCTTGCACTAACGCTCGGTGTCCGAACACCCCTTGTTGTTGTTGTCTCTTTAACAGGAGGACATGCTGATGTTTGAGTATTGATTCCAACACCTAGCTTTATGATGATAATTACATTCCAAATCACACATACTCAAAAAGTCAATGGAATTACCTTCTGATTCTGTAGAAAAACCCCGAGTTTACCAGATGCCTGTGGGGACCATCATAGGATCTTAGACTTAACTGCCCTGTTCTGAATTTCTCCAGATCCTCTTTCTGAGTAGTCTAGGATTGGTATTAATAATTCCTTCATTGCTTTTGACCTGGGCCTGTATCATTTCCAAGAAAGCAGGCTTACCCTTATTTCCTGTGATGTCAGCAACAAAAGTGATAACATTATTATTCACTATGGGATGGATACCACTGTGCGTTCTTACGCTGTTTAGTATTTTCTCTTTTAAAACCTTTAAAAAACTGTTTTTTTTAACCTCTATTTTTATTTTATGGGTGTTCTGCCTANATATGTACACCATGTGTGTTGGACATCCTGGGACTTGGAGTTATAGTTTGTGAGCTACCGTGTCGGTGCTGGGAATTGAACCCTTGTCCTCTGGAAGAGCAGCCAGTGCTCTTAACCACTGAGCCATCTCTCCGGACTCAAAAAAAAAAAAAAAGAATTTCAGTTCCCCTCTCTCCTTCCTTCCAAGCTCCCCTCCCTTGACCTCTCCCTAGTCCCCTCTCCCCACGCCTCACTCGCAAGCTGATAGCCTCTTTCTCTCTGATCAAACTACTGATCCCGTCACACAACTCTTGGTTTTTTTCCTGCTCCCTAAGCTCTGGTGTCAGACATTTTGCTGTTTTCATGAATTTGACTATTTCAAATCTATCATGGACTGGAACACCGAGTGATGGTAAGTGTAGTGAGAGAAGAACTCAGGTTCAATTCCAGTCAGGCTCCTTTCCTCCATGTTCTCCAGGCTTCTGTCAGGAGCAGTTTGTGAGTCTGGAATTCACTTTGNGCATACCATGTTCTTTGTAGTCCAGCGTCTGCAAATTTGTTGGTGGATGGTGTATCAATTTGCTTGATTTCTCAGAGGCCACTCCTTCCTATAAAGGGGTTACTGTTGCTGGCACAATTGTGCTAAGTTTAAATGAAGAGGCACAGGTGAAGCTATTTTGTAGCCTAATGTAGGTTGTAACATTGACTTAAAAGTTTAGGCTTTACAATTTGTTGTTGTTTGTTTTTGTTTTTTCAAGACAGGATTTCTCTGTGTAGCCTTGGCTGTCCTGGAACTTGCTTTATAGACCAGGCTGGCCTCGAACTCACAGAGATTCACCTGCCTCTGCCTCCCGGAGTGCTGGGATTAAAGGCGTGCACCACCACCCAGCTGCTTTATGGTTTTGTAAGGGTCCAATTCCTTTATGCTGCTCTTTACCTGGTGTTTATCTTGTACTAGGTAAATAAGATACATGAATGCCTTGCTTAGCAGCTCAGCTACATTTATCTTAATTTTTGAAAAAAAATTTCACCTTTTCTTTTTAAAGGCATGTATCAGTAATTGCAGCTTTCCACACGAGGCTTCTGGCAATATTTTAACACATGTCAGTTTTGTCTTGAAGGACTCATACCCGGAACCATAACCTGGGCATCTATGCCTGTGCTATGGGCTTGCTGTGATGTATTTTGCAGGGTATTTGTACCCTGCCTCTGCATTGGTTTTCCTCTCTCCTCCACCCCGTATTCTGATTTTTCTTNTTTTCTCTTTTTATTTTCCGAGCTTTCTAACAATTTGCAAATGGGAGGTAAGACGTCTGAGCTGCTGTATACCTGAGAATGTGACGCTCATGTATAATTTATTGCCTGCCTTGGTGTAGAATTCCTGGTTGGAAATCACTGAGTTGTGGATAGGGAAGTGCCGCTCACCATCTCCCAGCATCCAGGCTGGTAAGAACACTGTAAGAACAGTCTCATAAGAACACCGGCACCTACCGATTCTCCATTCTTTCTAGTACCTTTTATTGTGTCTCTTGACTGATACTACACCATGGTCGGGGTATACTTTTTGTTTTTTTGCTGAGATCCAAATGGACACTTCGATGAATAGCTTTACCATGTTACAAAACCTAGCAGCATTTGGGAAGAGATTCTCAGAGAGGAATTGAGTAGATCAGGTTGGCCCATGGGCTTACCGGTGAAGCATTTTCCTTAATTGTTTAATTGAGGTAAGAAAACTCACCCTGAATGTGGGTGGCACCATTTCCTGGTTTGAGGGCCTGTTTAAGGAGAGAGTTAGCTGAGTANGGAGCATGCGTACTTTTTTTCTCTCAGCTCTTGTTTGTTAAGTGNCTGTTTACCTTTAGTCCCCGCCTTGACTCACCNGCAGGGATGGACTGTAGCAAGGAATTGTAAGCCTTCTAAGCCCCTCCTCCCTAAGCTCCATTTGCCTGGTGTTTATTACGGGACTGGTGTTGGTCACTGGAAGGAGACACTTTCCTTGTTTTACGTTCTAGGCTACAGTATTGGCTTTCCCCAGTGTTT
>LZPO01034954.1:239277-256116 GCA_001675575.1 Neotoma lepida
ATTTCTCTGCCCACGTGAGGCTCACTCCTTATCTCAGAATACTGTGGTGTGGGTGGCGATGCACATAATAATGACAGGTGTTTGTCTAATGTGTCNTCAGCAACTTAGCAGACTTAGATGGTCTAGGAATCTGTTTTTGTTTCAAAAGTTTGGTCATCAAAAGATGACCAAAGTCAACAAGAAACATAGGAATATTAGTGCCTTAGCCTCCTAATTTCCCCAGTGAATATGTATCCTTGTCTAAGGCTTTCCTCCACCAAAGGTTTTATTAATAAAACAATGATTATACAGGATTTCCAGCCCACTTCCTCTTAGAAAGAACAGGGTGCGGTGGCCTGTACAGGAAGGGCCCTGCCTTCACGTCCAGCTCTGGCTCTCTGCCCTTATAAGCTAGAGNGAGGCTTCTGGGTGGGCAGATGCATCCTCTGAGCCAGTGAGGGTTCTTTGCCTACTCTTTGGACCTGGGGACACAAGGTTATTAGTGTGCCTGGGCCTATGGGCCAGGGGGAGAAGTGGGTTTAGTCCGGGAACTGACATCTGCAGGGTCACCTTTTTTGGCTGTGATTCTGTTGGGGCTGTNACACAGAAACAGAGTCTGGAGGTGAGACTCTTGATTTCTTCGATTCCATTGTTGAATCACAAGCTTTAAAGTTGTTGAAAAGAGATGCTTTCAATTGAGAGCAGGAGAAATAGTCTTCCCCAGGGAAGAGTATACCAAGTGGTTANCCAGTACCAAATGGTCAGCCCTGAAAACATATGTACAGGTNGCATTGTAAAGGCTGAGCAGGTTGTATTTGTGTATTTAGTGAAATTGTGCATATACATGTACTATGTATGTAACAGTGATTAATGAAAATAGAGGCTTTGAATTTGAAAGAAAGCAAGGAGGAGCATATGGCAGGTTTGGAGGTAGGGAAGGGAGAATTGATGTAATCCCCCAAATAAAAGAACTACTTAAAGCAAATTATTTGGGCTTCTGATTGGGAGCAGAACAAAACAAAACAACAAAAACCCCTTGTAATATAGGGATGAAAGCTTATGTGGCCAGTCTGTGGTAACTGTGAAAAATACATTTAAAGTGTGGTGTGAGGATGACTGAATACAAAGCTTCTTTTGTTGACTTAAGCGATGGCATTGGCAGTGCAGCTCAAGCAAAGCTAGGTTCCGAGAGGTAGGCCCCAGGCTTGCCCGTCTCTGAGGCTCACTCTGAAACTGTGGGCTCTTCCTGTGCTGCACATTCTTCATGCCCCAAAGCTCAGTTAAGTCCCCCATTGGTATCTGGTAAATGTTGGTAGACTGAGTATAGGCTTTTATCCAGGGGTGAAAATGAAGTTGTGTTGAGTTCAGCTGGAACAAGGAAATTTTCCCCCTGTCATCTAATGAGACCCATTTGTAGACGAAAGTTTGTCCGGTTCCCCNGCCCGGCTCCCACGGCCGCTTAGACCCAAATAAACACACAGAGGCTTATATCATTTTTAAACTATGGCCCTGGCAGGCTTCTCGCTAGCTAGCTCTTACATCTTAAATTAACCCGTTTTATAAATCTATGTCGCCACGTGTTCCACGTGGCTTTACCTGTTACATGTTGCTTTCTGGGCGGCAGAATGGCGTCTGGCCAGCTCTGCTCTCTGCTTCTCTTCCCCTAGTTCGAATGTCCCGCCTAACCTTATTCTGCCTCACCATTGGCCAAACAGCTTTATTTATCAACCAATCAGAGCAACACATTTTTAGAAAGACATTCCCATCACCCATTGTGTGGAAGAATTAAAACAACAACAGCAAAATAGTGTTGTAGCTTAGCTGGTCAAGTGCTTGCTTAGCACGCCTGAACCCTAGGTTAGATCCCTAGCATCCCATAAGACCAAGTGTGGCCATGTATGCCTGTCCTGACAGCAGTTGGGAGGTGACGGCTGGAGGATCAGAAGTTGAAGTAAGGATGGGGCCAGCCTGAGATAGTGAGACCATTCCTCAGAAATGGACAACCAGCCAAGAAAATAAAATGTTTTAACTACCCTCATCCCATGATCTGGTAGAACAAGGCTGAACACATCACTCAGAAGGTAATTCCAAAGAAAGAATTAAAAATTAAGTTACAGTAANGTGTATATGATAAATGAAATGTGTGCAACAGGCTTTCTGTTTTCTGTCTGATGACCATTCTTAGATCATAGACTCTTACTTTATTGCTAGGCTGAACCTTTGAAATGGAAATTTGTCTAATTATTTCCTTTCGCAGATGAAATCAAGGCCCAGAGAGGGTGAAAGACCTTTTGACCTAACATATCGTTATCCACAGAGCCCAGGCTTCCAGATGTTTTGACTGAACATCTGAACAAAACTTGAGACACCAGATTCCATAGGAGCTAAATTTTCAGGCCACATCTGGAGTCACAACAGCAAAGGGATATAAAAGACCTTGAACACCATTCTTGCCAGGATCCAGCAAATATCTTCAACCTAGTGTGGGGTTCCTTAGCCAACATTTGCCTACTGCCTAAGAATAGCCAAGGCACAATACAAATAGCTAGACACTAAGATGATACTAATTGTTGTCCATGGAGAGAATTTCAGCACTGTGTGCCTACAGTGAGCTGAACTCAAAAGTGAACAAGACTGGCATGCATGACTGTCATTTTGCCAGCTTTATTTCTTTTCCTACTGGTGTGGGTGGCTGTCATTTTTCCATATTTATTTCTTTTCCTATGTGGCCATGTCTGTATATTTGGTACTTTAAAGATCATTTATGTGTTCTTTGTTTAGTATTATATCTTAATTATTTTTGTATGAAAATAATTTTTAGTATCTGTATTCTATGTGATTGCCTCCTAAATTCTTAGACTTTCTTTTTTGCATTTTCAACNGTTACATAATTTTGAATTTTAGTAGTAGAACCGGATCAAATAGTAGGAAGATTCATGAGACTCTGGATGCCCAGTGATAGCATTCATCCCAGCACAGGCCTTATTCAGCTTATTTTCTTATCATTCACATTGAACATTTCTCAGAGTGCTGACTTAATGGGAAACATGTCGTGTTTCTGGTTACGTTTCTGTTCAAGCTTATTTTCATTCTGGATTTATGCGTGTCTTTGTTGCTTGGTACCTAGAGCTGCACTCAGTGCTCAAGTGGATTGAGATAATGANGCAGACATTCAAAGGATTCAGTCACCAGCTTATCCTCTTGTCATTGTAAGTCCAGGAAATCCAGACCTGATCCATATAGCTATATAGAAAGGTGGATCTGCCTCGCCTAGGGTGGAACATGTAAATTTGGACAGATACAGAGGCAACCATAAACCAAACTCCTCAGCACACCTGGAGCTAAACAATAGCTCAGATTGATGCATGATTCAGCTGTATGCTTGACTGTAACTAGCTCATTACCAGGAATATGGTCCTGGAGTTTGACTTACAATCTTGCCTCTCACCTGGAAACTGGTTACGGAGTCTCTCAACTCCAGNGACTGTTTGTTTGCTTTTATTGGTTTCTTTTCTTACTTGTTTTTCCTTTCCCTTTCCTGGCACAGCTTCTCATTCTATAGCTAAGACTGTCCTNAAACTTGATCCCCTAGCTGTAGCTTTGAAGTGCTGAGATCGTAGGCGTGCACTACCATCCCTAGTCCAATGTCTTTACTTTTGAGAAAACAATACTGCCTAATTGTTCTGCTGCTCTGATTTAAGTCTGTTTGGTATATCCCAAGAGCTCAGTGTCCACAGACAGAAAGATTGTNATAGATGTGATACCCAAAATATGTACACTCGGACAGTGGGTAACTATGCAAGGGCCTGGTAGTCTGAGATACGACTTCTACGTCAGATGCTTGGGTATGAAGAGTGGGCACCATCAACCCTCATTGTGGAGCACATGGTGGCATGAGCATAGAAAGAATTTCAGACTTAGGAAAACCCTAGTTTCAATGATGTTGTGGGGCTTGCAGAAGACTTTCTCACTTAGGTGGTGAGTGGCTAGTTCATCATCAGCCCTAGTAATAACCTGTGGAGCACCCGTGTGAGTGTTTACCTACCAAGCACCTGTACTCTTTCCCCTTCCTNCCTCTCACCTTTACTGACCATAAGTTGGTGCTAATATANGTTATCTAGCAGATTCTTAAAGTAATCAACAGTACATATATTGAAGTNAAAGGAGACAGTAAAAATAGATGTCCTGTTAGAANATTGGATGGATACAGCATGCTGAAAATGAGTGTTTTTTAAAAAACTTCTCAACTTCAAAAGTGCTTTTTTATTAAAAAGAAAGAAAGAAAAAGAAAAACTTTGTCCCTCTTAAAACTCTGTTCCTGAGGTTTTTGCTCATAGCTTTTAGTAAAGCCACTTGANACCTCTTTTGCCCGCATTTGTAACAGGCCAGGGCACGAAGGGACGCCATTTCTCAGTGCTGAGGGGAAAACGCTCCTTATAATCTAACTTTGGTCAGAATTATGTGGCCTGCTCTGTTGCCCTTTCTGTCTTACCAAATATTTAGAGTAATTTCAATGTAAAGTCATAAGCATCACCTTATGCTTGGGAAATTAGTTTCTTCATTTTATAGCATGGCTGCCCTTGACTATTCCAAGTTCATACATGTCCTCTATTGTATGCTGTCTGAAATATTTCTTGCAGGTAAAAATTTTTAAGTTAAAACAGCAAACTTTATTTTTTATGCGTATAATACATGTTTGTGGTGTGCATGTGTGCAGGTGTACATATGGGGGCCACATGTGTGTGTGGAGACCACTGGTTGATNTGAGGGCTTCTTCCAATACCCTCACTTTGCTTACTGAGGCCTGGTCTCTTCCTGATCCCTCCTTGCCTCTTGAGCACTGGGATTNCAGGCAGGCAGGCAGACCTGCCTGGCTTTTATGTGTGCTGGGGATCTGAATGCACATTTGTACTGCAAGCATTTAATCTACTGAGCTGCCTCCCCATCCCCAAACAACATGAACTCTTAAATGGGGGTACCCTAATTTTAGATGAACCATCCATTTGGCTGTCTTTAAGATTTTTGGATAGAGAAACACATATTGTATTAGTTGACTGTTGGAAGACAAGAAATTTTTGTAGAAAGATCCAGGGGCAAAACCTTTGATAAAAGTTGAGTAGGCAACTCCCGTGCTGCNATGTGGCTGACTATTAATTTCACAACTTGCTTAACCAGTGTCTGTTAGGGAAGTGTGCAGTGTAGATAGTGACAGAGTGGCAGAGTGAGGAGATTGCTTTAATGAAGATCAGACAAGGAAATTGCAAAGGTCATTGGGGAAAGCCCTTCTTCCTCAATATAAGTGAGGTTGAAACATAAGCAGGATTAGTCATCCCCTCCTCTGCACCCTCCCCCACTTGGTTCTGCTTTGCCAAAAGTACTAATTGTATGGTATTGTAATTATCTGTTTGTGTTCTCTCTCTAGTAAACTAGCTGGCCCAGTCTTATTCTTCTCTGTGCCTTTTACAGAAGCACAATGCTNGTAGATTGTTTTTACACGTATGATTCATCTGTCTGAAACAGTACATTAGAAGACAGTTTTGGCCTGTAGGTATTTCAAAATATTGACAAATATTTTGAATAGGCAAAGGGGATTGGGAGGCATTTTTACCCCCGAGTGTAAAATTTGTTCATTTAAAAATAATAGTAGGGGCTGGTTCGATGGCTCAGAGTGGGTAAAGGCTCTTGCCACGCAAGCCTGGTGAACTGAATTCAGTCTTAGTATACACACAGAGGTGGAAGGAAAGAGAACTGACTCCACCAGGTTATCCTCTGGCTTCAACATACATATGTCATGTGCACAAACAATATTAAAAAGTGAAATAATAATAATTCAGAAACATCTGACTTCCTGTAGCCCTACTTTTCTATGACTATTACATTCCAAAGAGGAGTAGGGTCTGAGGCCTCCCTGATGGCCATAACCGGTGCTTCCTCAGGCTGCCTTTCACACACCTCTTCTCAGCCTTTTGTTCTATGGCTTGGGGTGTGTGTGTGTGTGTGTGTGTGTGTGTGTGTGTGTGTGTTCATCTGCATTTACTGAAAGCTGGCAGGCAGCATATCTAAGGACATAGCAATGATACACACATGGGTTGCACCCCACCCCTATCCATATCCTGGAAGTATTAACAGAAATTATCATTTTAGAATGTAAGAGTCAGCTTCGTCTTTGCCCTTTTCCTTGAGGCTAACTGACACATAGACCCATGAACAAGTTGGAGAGTTGTTGAATGTCCCTTGTGCTGAGGATGCTTTGGCTTGTAGGATGAGATCTATAGTAGATATTCACTTCAATGGACAGTGTCTCATGACCTCTAAGTAACTGGGACCCAAAGCACAGCACACATCATAGGGATGTAGGGATGGCTGGGTCTGGATATTGCCCAGTGAATTTGATCGGAGCAAGGGAATGCTTTGTGGAATGGCTGTGTGACACTGCCCCCTCCCNCCATTTTGTCCTCGATGGTTTTGCCAGTAAGTTTGCTAGTTTAAAATATCAATCTCTGCATCTTATTGGCAGCATAACCTGGAGCTAGTCACTTATGCCTTGAGACACTTAGCATCCTCAAATGGGGTCATTTGATTGAAACCTGAATGGTTTTGAAGAGTGAATAGTATTGTAAAGTTCCTGTTCCAGGATGAAGGCTAGAGTAGGCCTTCAAACACAATGACTGTTCTTAGCACTCAACATGAAGACTTTCTCATTCTCCAGCATCTTGTGTGTGTGTGTGTGTGTGTGTGTATGTATGTATGTGTGTGTGTATCTATGTAGCCTTATGTTTTCTCCAGTTCTGCCTGGCCCTGCAGTCCCTCAGCTGCTTATAAAATAATCACTCAGAGGCTTAATATTATTTACAAACTGTATGGCCTATGGCAAACTTCTTGCTAGCTAGCTTTTATAACTTAACCCATTTCTATTAATCTATGTATCACCACGTGTTTCGTGGCTTTACCGGTCTGTTGGCATGTTGCTCCTTGGGCTGCAGGCTGGTGTCTCTCCAGACTTCGCCATTCTCTTTCCTGTCTCTCTTCTTGGATTTCCCACCTGCCTCTAAGCTGCCTTACCATAGGCCAATGCAGCTTTATTTATCAACCAATCAGAGTAACACATATTCACAGCACACAGAAAGACATCCCACAGCATATCTATTATTTTTATTTTGCTTTATGTTTAATTCCATCTACTAGATCTCATTCTCCCATACAGTTTAGTTATAACCTACCACAGAGCATCTTTAACACAAGGATCTGTTTGTCATTGGCTAACTTTCAAAAGAAACCCAGATGTGTCTAACTTCAAAGCCCAGGTTCTTAAAAAAAACAAAAACAAACAAACAAACAAAAACCCACAAAAAACAAAAAGCACTTACAATTTTCTCCATATAGTATGTGTTCTACATTAAGCATATTCCTCCTTTCTCTACCCTCTCCTCCTCACNCTTTCTTCCCCTCCAGCTGTCCTCTTTATTCGCTAGACAAATTCACCTCTGCATTCACTTTATATATTCAGGCATAACTTTTTGTGACAATATAAAATCTAGGAATAGCAAGTGTTGTTGTTTGTTTTTTACTCTTTTTGGGGGGCCCGCCACCCAGCTCCCAAATAAATCACACACGGAGATTTATTCTTAATTATGAATTCCCGGCCTTAACTTGGCTAAGTTTCTTAGCAGTTTTCCTTAACTTATCCCATCTACCCTTTGCCTCTGGGCTTTTCCTGTTCTCNTNCTTCTGTAAATCTTACTCTGCTCCGTGTCTGGCTGTGTAGCTGGGTGGCTGTCCCTGGAGTCCTTCTTCTCTGGCTGCTAGATTTTCCTCTTCCCAGATTTCTTCTTCTTTTTATCCTCTCTGCCTGCCAGCCCTGCCTATCATTTCTCCTACCTTGCTATTGGCCAGTTCTTTATTAGACCATCAGGTGTTTTAGACAGGCACAGTAACACAGTTTCACAGAGTTAAACAAACACAATATAAACAAAAGTAACACACCTTATAATATTCTACTACAAACAAGAAAATATATTTGTCTTTCTGAGACTGGCTTACTTCATGTAATGTGATTATCTAGTTGCATCCATTTTCCTGCAAATGTTATAACTCCATTCTTCTTTATAATGGAAAATAATTCCCTTGTATATATATCCACAGTTTTGTCCATCCATTCTTCTGTTGTTGGACACTTAGCTTGGCTCCATAACTTAGCAGTTGTGAAGTGTCAAAATAAACATTGATGTGCAAATGTCTCTGTGATAAGTTGACTGAGAGTCCTTTAAGTAAATAGCCAGGAGTTATAGGGCTGAGTCATTTGGAAGATCTGTATTTAATTTTTTGAGCAACCTCTGTTCCTTCTTCCATAATGGCTAGACAAGTTTACATCTCACCTGCTGTGTAAAAGGTTCCCTTTTGCCCACATCCTTACTAGAACTGGCTGTTGTTTTCCTAATGACTGTCTTCTGACTGGGGTGAGATGGAATCTCAATGTAGTTTTTATTTAATGACTAGTGAGGTTGAACATTTTTCATGCTTTTTTTTTTAGAACTACGTACATAAATACTTTATCTGCATCACTCCAACCCCTCCCTCCTCTTCCTCCTAAATTTATGACCTCTTCTTCTTTAATTATTCTTGTTACATTTATACGTATATATTATTGACTATTGGGGTCCAGCCCCTAATAGTCTCTTTTCCAGGGTCTGGGGAAGAATCTATCAACCAGCTAGGAATCTATTCTTAAGGTCGGTGAATCAATCTACACACACGAAGCTCTTTAGTCCATTTGCTTTAATTTTCCTCGCCAGTCTCTAGCATTACAGTTATAAACCCAAGCAATCCCAATCTTCCCTCTCCAACCAGGTCACCAGGCCTGAATTCCTGCAAGGTCATAAAGGCAGGTAAGAGTGACTGTCAGGTTCTCTTTTACAACCTGAAAATGGAGCGGTTAAAGGAGGAGGTCAGCTGAGGGCTAATATTAGTTAGTATATCAAAAGGGGAATGTATGTGCTCAGTCGACATTCCTAGAAGTGGTTAGTTAAGTTATGGGGTCTATAAAGTTAGTAAGGTTGTAAGAAAGGAGGGTCCGAGCTAAATTGTGTGAAGCTATTACTTAGGTTCACCTACCTAGGCAGTGTCTCTGTGTGAAATTTACCTTAATTCAGGAGTTTTATTATGTAGTGATCTGGACTGTTATTTCTGTTAGTTCTGGAATGTGGCTAAGGGAGATATCTGATTCCAGTGCTAAAAGGAGGAGAAATGGATGGGCTTGAGGGAAAGAAACCTTTCCTGAAGTTATTTTCCAAATACCTCGAATGTATATGTCCAAAGAGTGATCAGTCCACACTGTTAGCAATTCTTAGGAAAAAATCAATTGGGAAAGCTATGAAGGCACACATGATATTCATAACAGAAAACAGCTGATACATAACAAGCCAAANANCACCAAATACTCCCTGGAATTTGGCTTCCTCTGAAGGAATTCCTTGATCCCTTCAGGTAGTGGCTTTGCCATAACCAGCTGAGTTCTTATAATATATTCCTGCAGCCCGTAGCATGTATATGTATGTGTGTATACACACGAACATATGTATGTGCAACCTACTGAGTCTAGTTTGCATTGCCCATAGGTACGTGGGTCCAGGGATGACCACTTGGGAGTAAACAACCTATGTAGGAGCTTGTTTGTAAGAAGAATCTTAAATGGTCTTATTAATAAAAATAACTCGGAGGAAGATATTGGGGCAAATTCTGAAAGCTCAGAGAAGCAGAGCAAGCCACAGCCAACCTCCTCAGCTGATCTTGTTTCCTCAGACTGCAGGCTTCTGAGTCCTCACCCAAATGAATCTCAGCTGAACTGCTGCTAAAAGCCTAAAGTTTAAAAGGCCTCTAGTTTTTGGGATTAAAGGCATGTGTCCTTCCCAAGCAAAGACATGGGATCTCAAGTGCTGGGATTAAAGGTGTGTACCATCATGCCTGGCTCTGTTCCCAGTATGGCCTTGATCTCACAGAGATCCAGATGGATCTCTGCCTTCCTAGTGATAGGATTAAAGGTGTATGTGCCACCACTGTCTGGCCTCTATGTCTAATCTAGTAGCTGTTCTGTTCTCTGACCCCAGATAAGTTTATTAGGGTGCACAATATATCAACCACACTTGTTACTGCAGGAAAAAGATTTTTCTTCTCTCAGTAGCCATTGGCCATCTGTAGTCCTTTATCTAGGGGTGTGACCTTATGGAATTTCTCCTGTCCACGTTGATATGTCAACTGGTAGTGTCATTATGCTGGTCTTGTTCTGGCAGGCATATTGGTGGGTGTTCATGGGTGCACCTTTCCTCTTTTGTCTAGGGGGCACTGCCTAGCAGCTGGCTCCCTAGTCCACTCTCCCTCNATGTTCTCTGCGCCTTCTGTGTAGATTGCGGATCTTTGCATTTGGNGAGTTGTGGATCCCTAGAGCAGTCTCCATCTGTTGCAAACAGAAGCTTTTTAGGAGACCGGGCCATGGACTGACTGACTGTATGACCAGGGTTAGGCTGTGTGACTGACTATATCTTGAGGCTGGCATGGATGGGGGAGGTTCCAGGTAACTCACCTGGCTTGGTGGGCCTCACATGTCTATTGACAATCAGTATTTCATCCTTTGTGAATTGTCCTTTCATTTCACTAGCCTGTTCATTGACTAGGTTGTTTGGTTTCTTTCTTGTGTGTGTCAGGGTGGGATGAGGTCAACATTGGGCTTCTTCAGTTATGCTTCCCTTTCTCTTTTGAGACACCATCTGTCACTGAGCCTGGAGCTCATTTATTCAGCTCAGTTGGCTAGTCAGTGAACTCCAAGCAAGGGTCTGATGTCTCCACTTCTCCTGTTCTGGGGTCACAGATGGGCACTAACACACCTGGCTTTTATGTGGATACCAGGGACCTGAACTCAGATCATGCACATGATGAACATGATTAACTCATGATGCGTGCACATCAGGCCATCTCCCAGCCTCTGGATTCTTTGATTGTTTATAGTTTAATATTTTTGAGTTCTTTAAATANTTTAGATGCTGCTCTTCCATCNGGTGCATAACTAGCACAGTTTTCTCTTGTTCTGTATGCTGTCTCTTCACTTAGTTAACTGTTGCTGTTGTTGTACAGCGGCCTCTTCATTCCAGGAAGTCTCACTTAGTGGTTTGTTGACCTTGTTTTCCATAGCAATTCAAGTCCTATTCAGAAAGCCCTTACGTGTATCCAAATTTTAAAGTGTTTTCCTTATTTTTTACTCTCACAGTTTGAGTTTTAGGGCTTTTTTTGTGTGTTTGTTTTGTTTTGTTTTTTGAGACAGAGTTTATCTGTGTAGCCCTGACTGTCCTGGAGCTCACTCTGTAGACCAGGCTGGCCTTGAACTCAGAGATCCTTCTGTCTCTGCCTCTGGAGTGCTGGGATTAAAGACATTGGCTACCACTGCTTGATAAGTTTTAGATCTCATGTTAAGGCCATGTGTTCATTTTTGTAAGAGTTAGAGATGAGGGTCTAGATTAATTGTTTTACATGTAGACATCTAGTTTCCCAACAGCGTTTATTGAAGAACTTGTCTTTTCTCTAAAGAATGTTTTGGGCACCTTTGCCAAAAATCAGGTGATTGCCTAGGTTTACCTCTGGATCTTCTGTTGACTCTGTCTGCTCTTGTGCCAGCACTAGGTTAGTTTTGTTGCTGTGACTCTGTAATAGGATTTGAAATAAGATACGATATTTCCAGCATTATTCGTCTTGTTCAGGAATGCTTTGGCTTTCCGAGGTCTTTTGTGATTCTGAATGAAGATTTTTTTTTCTTCTATTTCTGAGAATAATGACATTGGGATTTGGATGGGGATTGCATTGGATCTGTCGATTGCTTTTAGTAAGATAGTCATTTTTACAGTATTATGTCCTCCAGTCCATGAGCATGCCTGGGGAGCATGGCAGCAAGCAGGCAGGCATGGCCCTGGAGTAGCAGCTGAGAGCTTACATCTGATCTCCAAGCAGCAGGCAGAGAGCAAGAGCGAGAATGAGAGTAAGAGGAAAAATGAGAATCCTGAGAATGGTGTGGGTTTTTGAAACTTCTAAACCTACCCCAGTGACATATCTCCAACCAATTTACACCTCCTAATCCTTCCCAAACAGTTCCAATAACTGGGCACTAATCATGCATATGAGCCTATGGGGGCCTTTGTCATTCAAACCACCACAGGNCACTAGGATGCTATTCTCTAATCATGGCCCTTGGTGCTTGTGCTCACTTTCCCCACCTAGTGCTGTTCTCAGTGGATGGTTTGTGAAATTCTGTTGTGACAGTGGCTAGAGTTGTGTGGTTGAACATGTGGCCTGTTCTTTTCCATCTTGAAGTTATATTTGCCTTACTGCCTCTTATCTTTAATAGAATCCGAGATAGAATACCTTGAAGTTGACAAGAGTGAGGTTAAAATAATGTCAGTACACTCATAAGCTAATGCTTATGAGTGATTACTGGTAATAGGTACCAACTGAATAGTTTTGGTTAACATATTGAATTGATCCTTGACTCTCCCAAGGCATGTGTTACCCATTTNAGACTTTGTAAATTTTATGTGTGTTACTCTTGGAAAGAGTTTGTGCTTAGAAGCAGGGAGATTTCTGTAGCGCTGTCAGAGCTGGGCTTCCCCAAATGAGTGGTCTATGGCTAAAGCTTTCAACAGTTGGTTCTGTTTTCTATTATTGTTGAAACTTCCNTAAGGCAGAATTACATATTCTATTGAAATATGAACATTGAAGTTTAGCGTATTGGTAATTAACACAGCAGTTGTACTGTGTGCAGCATCCAACATGGCTCCTAGGATGCAGCTGACTGGGACAGCAAGGGGATAAAGAAAAGACAAACACATGGACGCATAGAAGAGCTGGGGTCATGTGGACTGGGCTCCCTGATGGAGAAACTGTAGCATCCCGGAAGCTCAGCGTGTTTATTATATAGAGTTGACCAGGGCAGCCAGGTGATCGCAGATAGCTAAACACAGAGGAGTTCCATCACATCCAGAAAACAAGGTAGCAGGTTTATGGTGTACACCTGGTTCCAGGAAGGAAGGTTTAGCTCATCTTGGTAGGGCAGTAGTATCTAGGCATAAATATGGGATGGGGAAAGCTATGATAGGCATCTTCTGCACAGACTATCAACATCCACATCTGGACTTAGAGGAAGGCCTTGCCATCCCTCTGAGCCTCAGGGATTGTGTGTGTGTGGCGGGGGTGGGGGGGTTGCCATTTTCCCACGTGGCTGAGGAGTTGGAGTCCTTGACACGGCTGTACCCATGTTAACAGCACATATTCACGCAGGACATTCTCCATTCCCCACAATTGTGGGTACATAAACCACATGTTACTTAGTTAAAAATTCTTGTTTTGGGGAAAATCCTTGTAGTGAAGCTAAAATTCTCATACTTTACAGTAAAAGGTCTATTATTTATTCATTTATTTATTTTCTGTCTTTGAAAATGTAAAAATTCTGTCTATTGCACCACAGCAGAGTAGATCTTAAAATGTCAAATGTTAATGGTTTCCCTGTTTGGGCTTTTTTGTTTTTCTGCTAGATTAAATTTTCCACGTGAATTTGTATCTTCAATTTTTACTATCTTTTTTCTTGATTCATGTGTATATTTCTGGGTTGTAGTAATTGCCCATCTCCTTGTCACAATGGCCTATCTTGGCCTATGTTCTGAGAACTATGGGCCTGGTTTATGGATATCAGTCACTTGTGAAGGATTCAGATGAGCTGAATCGTACTGTCCTCTCAGTGTTGTCCTGAGGTCACCATCGATGCTCTGGGACTTTTCCTTGTATCCCTCATACCCTGTTACATTTTCAGCTAAGCATATTTCACCTTATTGGTAGTAAAATTCGTTGGATCTCTCTGGCTCTGCCACTTCCTGGCTATGACATAGCCCGTGTGCTTGTTTGTGAAATGAGCTGAGGGTAATAGCATCCACTTGAAAGAACTGGTGGACACTGGGTGTTCCTCCATGCTTAGCCCAGTGAAAGTGATCATCACAGTTCTGCCTTTATTTATTNTAAAGGTGGCCAGGTGCTGGGAGAGCACTATAGTTGAGCACTGAGGTGGAGCACTGAGGTAGAACACTGGGTTGGCACACTAAGCCAGCCTTAGACGGTGATCAGAAAAAAAAAATTCTTTTCCTAGGAGTTGTCTTGCCCTAGCAAATGAGTCAAAAGGAAGAGGGGAAAGTGGGATGCTTCGCTAGAGAGGCTAAGGGTTTTTCACAAGAGATGGGGCCTGGAGCGAGGGAGATGAATGGAGGTGAGGATGGAGGTCTTGCTTTATCAGCCCAAGGGACTCCCATTCAATTCCTGGGAAATGGGAACCCACAGAAGATCTGTATGGAGCTGGATCCATGCTGACTTGTGGAAACAGAATTTGGCTGGAGATTCAGAGGGACCTCTGAGAAGGTATTCTGAGGGTTCCTAGAGGATTGAGAATGTTAGGGCCAAGGGAGATGGACGGGTCAGCACCTTTACATCACACTTGGCTTTAATTGCTGGGCCATTGGAAGTGAAACCAAAGAAAGGCAAGGCTGGCTGCCCATGCGAGGACTACATAGGCTACAATGTGGAGTTCTCATGTGAAGAAAAGTCTGCTGAGACAGTAGTGCTAGGTGACCATTGCGCTCTGTGTGTGTGTATGTTTGTGTGTGTGTGTGTGTGTGTGTGTGTGTGTGTGTGTGTGTGTGTATCTGGTCTGGGCAGGTAAAGACAAGTTCTCTAGTTTCCTAGAATTGCAAAGTTGTCTTTCCTTACAGCATGTGATAAAAATATCATCTTTTTTCTTTCTGATTTTCCTCTAGTTAACTCTGTGTCTGGGGTTGCAATTTTTCTTTCTTTTTTCTTGATTACTTTCTAATTCTCTGTAGAGATATGTGGCTAGGAGTTGAAAAAAAAATGAAAATGCATCCGAAAATGATTCACATGGAAAGTCTTCACTGCTAAGTATGTGCATATAAACAGGAAATATGAACCATAGCAACCAACTTTGTTGGCTTTGGCTGGAGTGCTTCGCTGTGCTACTTGGAAGATGAGTTGTAGAAATACAGCTGTGTCGGGGTGGTGGGCAGCTATGAAGCTAGTGCCTGTTTTCTAGAGTGAGGAGAGGTGTGTCTTTGTCATCTCATCTGGAATCACTTCCATCCTAGAGAGCCATTTGGATACTGTGGGCTTACAGACCAAGTGAACAGGTGCACAGCTAAGTGTGTGCCAGAAAGTGACTTTTTTGGAACGCTTACAGACCTTATTAAAATGTGTTGAAAGTGTTTGATCCTTCATCATTCTCAGCACAGCCTTACCTAATGTTGAAGGCATGAAGACTAAAAGAAACAGCTAGAGCTGATATTACATTTCCACACTAAATACAGTTTCTCCATCCATGAAGCCTCTGGCAGTGGACAATAGACAGCCAAGATTGTGACCTATGAGAAGACAGTAATTTGAGGGTCTTCTGTCCTGTCCTGGTGTTTGGCCTGTGCCCATTTTCTGCCAAAGTAGATGTGGCCAGCACTAGGAGAGTCTGTGGTCTCATAGCATGGAGATGGCAGGTCTGTAACTCAGGGCTGCTGAGGCTGAAATTTGCACAGCAAGATAATGGAGAAAGAAATACTTGTGGGTTGAGATCTCCATATGATTGTGGATAGCAGAGAGCAGCTGATCCAGGCAGTGAAGAGAAAGACGGATACAGAAGGTTGTGTTCTTTGAGCACCTTAGCCATGCTGTCAACAAGTTGGATCAGCTGCATCTCAAGGAGTAAGGACAGTACTTGCTGTCCAAGGAGAAGGCCACTTGCTCCTGCCAGGGATATAATTGAAGTGGATCCATTTTATTCAAATGTAGACCCTGGAGTCACAGTTGGTGAGATCTACCAGTAATTTAGCTGCCNCAACTGATCTGAGCCCCTCGAATTGTCTGCTTTATAACAGAAAGGGACATGTGCTCATATTAGAGCGAAGAGCAATAAGGGGAAACAGACGGACTGGAAACCAGTCATTAGGAATCTTGGTCTCTATTACTCTTCTCTGAAGAGAACCCGGGACTCNTTGGAGAAAGGACTTCATCCACAACAGAGACATCCAGATACAAGATTATGTCCTACACATTTTTTAATCTGAGAAAGTAAAGAAATAAAAATAAGGAAAAATATGTCNCTAATACATAGTAGGCAGCTTGAAGGGGCTTTCACTGGCTAAGTCTGAGTACAATGTAAAGAATAGGAACGGAGTAGGGATATGTCATAAGAGAAGCAGGACTCCATATGTTTGTACTAAACCTAACTGCTTCACTAGATGAACAAATGATGTAGAATGCTGATAATAAATGAATAGTAATGTGGAAAGAAGGTTGAAGGCAGTGTGCTGCAGCTGTCATTATATAAACAGTTATNTAACAGGAAGACATTGTGGATACCTAGGAAATTTTCTTCTTCTCTACCTCTCCTCCTCTTTCCCTTCTTCCCTCTTTCTCTCTTCTTCTTTTTCTTTGTCTTAGGCAGGGGCTTACTATGTGTTTCAGGCTGGCCTTGAACTCATGATCCTCTTGCCTCAGTTTTCCAAGTGTTGAGATTATGCAGGAGAGGGGTTGGGGGGGATTTTGAGGGAGGACAGAGTATTTGGGTGGTCTTAAAATGTTTTTCCCTAGCTGAAGTATTAGTTGCAAGGAGAAATGCAGTGATTTTTTTTTAAAGATTTATTTATTTATTATGTATACAGAAGAGGGCGCCAGATCTCATTACAGACAGTTGTGAGCCACCATGTGGTTGCTGGGAATTGAACTCAGGACCTCTGGAAGAACAGTCAGTGCTCTTAACCTCTGAGCCACCTCTCCAGC
>LZPO01034954.1:256951-267280 GCA_001675575.1 Neotoma lepida
CTAATGCAAGAAGAAACAATATTGACTGCACCTCCCAAATGCTGGGATTCAGGAGCCACAGGGGATGGGGGAATTGAACTCAAGGTCTTGGTATGCTAGGCAAGCACTCTGTCAGCTGAGCTGTATGCTAGCTCCTCTCATTTCTGCTTTGATACTTCTTAGCTGAGTAGTTTGGGGGAAAGTTTTCCAACCATTGGGAACTTCAACTACTGCTGCCTTTAAGAGTTTCCTCAAGAAGTATCGTATCCTCAAGATTGTGGGGTTCCAGTGAGGAAATGCATACCAGTGCTCTTTGAAAATTAGAAAAATTTCTTCTACATACGCTGACTTACTACTTCGAGTTTTGATTATAGAGGGAAAGTGGCTCAGGCTAAGCTAGAGATTTTCCTTAATTTGGGTGGTCATTTCTCGTCTTGATGGTGAAGATTTTCCCCGATTAGCTGAGTTTCTTTCTGCAGTGGACACTGGTTCCTTTGGTTGACGTCTTTCCTGCCTTTGTTATTCTAGGCAAAGNTTCAGTGGCTGAAAGAGCTGTGACCTTTCCAGCACAGGGCAGTTGGAGCGCAGTGGTGGGGTGTGTGTGTAAGAGATAGCACAGGTAAGTGAAACTGCGCCTCACTCATTCTGGAAGAATTCCATGTCTGAAGTTCCTGGTAATTCCTCTTGCTTTGTTGTGAGATTAAGTATCCAANTCTGGTGGTGGTGAGAACATGTCCAGTCTTTTGTGGTATCTCAAGGAAAAATCTGCCAAGGAAATGTACCAGGCTTTTCTTTGGGGCTACCACCCAGATCCCAAATCATGACAGGAGACTTATTAGTTTTGAATGCTGAGCCTAGCTTAGACATGTTTCTGGCTAGATCTTTTGACTTAAATTAACCTGTTTCTCTTAACCTTTTCCCTCAGGGTTTTTTACCTATTCGTTCTGTATGTCCCACTTTTCCTGCTGCTTCTGTGTCTGTACACCGAGTGTGTCTTTCTCCCTTTTTCTCTGCACTCTTCTCTTCGCTTCTGAGCCTAGATTTCTCCTCCTACTTATTCTGGCTGCCAGCCCCATGTATCCCTCTTCTGCCTAGCTATTGGCCATTCAGCTTTTTAGTAGACCAATCTTAAGCAGGCAAAGTGAAACAGGAACACATCTTTTTATAATTAAACAAATGCAGCATAAACAAATATAACACATCTTTACATCATTAAACAAATGCAGCATAAACAAATGTAACACACCTTTACACAGTTAAAGTAATATTCCACAGCATAAACAACTGTAACACATCTTTACATAGTTAAATATTCCACAACATTTCCCCCTTTTTGTCTAAATAAAAAGGAAGGGTTTTAACTTTAACATTGTAAAANTATATACAACAAGAACAATTATCAAGTAATTTACAATATTCAATCCATTTGTATTTGGCAAATTCAAAGACAATACTCCATTATTTATCCTATCTTGGTGAGTTCAAAGTTTTGTACCTAATTTACCTTCTGTCATAACTAAGGAATAGTATAACTATAACTATCTAGTCTTCAACTCCATCAAAGACCCCAGAAGATATAATATTACTTGAGTAAACAGAAAGGGCAGGGCAAGCCACTTCCAAAACTATAGAAATTACAGACATCTGGCTGCCTGGACAGTCTCCCAAGGTTTCTCTGTAATCGTGGGACATCCACCTTCAGCCTACAGGCCTAGAATATCTGGTAAACTTTTCCATGAAGTGGGAATTTTGAAGGACTGTCCTGCCTTGTTTTGGCAAAGTCCAGCAGTCTTTTTCCTTTGTGCCCTGCATGCCCAGTTTGGACAGCATTCTGTCAGCTGTCGAGGCAAGGGCAGTTTCTTGTCCAAATGACTAGCTTTGTCACAATGAAAACAAATTCCACATGGAGGTTCTTTGATGCTCATCATTCTTTTATGAAGTAGATTGGTGCTGCGAGGAGCAGATGTGACTCACTGTCATGAAAAGACCTATGATAACAAAACATTTTAAATGCCATATTCTGTAGGTCTTTGAAATATTTGAATATTATCTATCTATCTAAACATATTTAACATAACTACAAGTTTGATTGTTATGGATGACTAACTACTAACATCTGTTTCTTAATTATTCTTAATGGCTTATAATAATAGCTTTCAAGGACTAGAACTTTACNTTACATTTTTAAATGAACTGCTTAGGTACAATACCTTAAACAAGAGTATAAACGTATATACAGTATGTTGTAACAAAAATAACCTTAAATTTGTATCAACATACAAAAATCCTTTAGAGTAGAGACATATATAGAGTATGTTATAAGAAAAATAACCTTAAATTGGTATCAGTGTACAAAAATACCAATGTAAAGTATGTGAGATTAATAGTTGTTTTCAGTCTAAAAGTAGATTCAGTAATCTATTTTTATCCTATCNTTCCCATATCCCCCTTTTTTTTTTCAGAAAGAGATCCTTGAATCCAACCCCCCTTACTCAGTTTTCTCTATTACCATGACCAGTAACAATTTGCAACTAACACCCCCAAATGATGACAAACATCCATAACCCACTGAATGACCAGAAACCATCCACTCCATGTCTTGGGAATATGGGCATTGTGTTCTCTAGACTGCTTCCACTGTCTGTTTGCAAAGGCATCTTTTNAGGGAACCTGAAAAAATTGAAATAATGGTCAAGTCCTGGGGGAGCTAGCTATAATATATATTGTCCAATCTCTGTGCAATGGGAAAGCACAAAGCTTATTTGCAGTCCTGTGAATAGTCTGTGAGGCTGGACCATCTCAGCCAGCAGCCTTAAAGGTATTCTGGATGCAGAACTCTGAGGAAACTGTAACAGAGGCACTCTGAGAGGCTGGATTATCTTGGACATCTGTTTTCATTGGTGTCTGGTCCCCTTGTTCTGAAAACACACAAACTTTCAAAGGTAACATACATATCTGCATTAATACAAGTGTGGACTGTGTGTTGCATGCAACAGCCAAAGATGATTTTTTTTGTTTGTTTGTTTGAAGCCAACAAAATATGCATCACCTGTCTTGTAGTTTTTCAAGGTTTATTTCTTCATGTCTGTAGCCAGGATTTTCAGGGGATCTTCTCTGATCAAACTTGATCTCTATCAACCTGGAATGAATCCACAGTCTTTCGTTTTCTGTGGAAACAAAAGCATAGCCTCTTCCCCAAAGCAATACATTTTCTGACTTCCATTTTAAAGATAAGATATCCTAAAGTATCTAAGATGGTTTAATTCAGCAGTCCCTTTTACAATCCCATGTCTCTCAGCAGCTGTTGTTCGCTTATCAGCATTAACAAAATTCAAATTCAATACAACACTATACAGGATCCAGACTCCCTGTGTATTTCTCATCTTTATGTGACTTATTCTTTTTTATATTTTTTTACTCTTACTTGAAAGACTTGACTTTATTATTTTTAAACTATTTTTCTATGACTGTATCCTTTTTTTTTCCTTTCTTAATTCTATACACATTTTAAAAAGCACTGTAACCTGTTTAGAGTGTTTTTTTTTTCTTCAAAATCTTTACTGTGTATCTCTAGTCTTTTCTGTGTGCATGAGCAAAACCTTAAACTGCTAAGTTACCACTGTGTGCTCCACCGGACTTTGGCATTTGGCTCCGCCCCCTCCTTGGGTCTGTGAGAGCTGAGCCTTAAGCTCACAGGCCTGGTCCAGAGGTGCATTTGACCAGGGACTGCATTCAACTACTCCAGCTCTAGGAAGCTTTTTGTTTCTCCTTAATGTGCCAGCTGTTTAAGTGCTCTGCTGTATGGCAGTGCTTATTAAAGGAGCTGTATCTTTTTTTTTTAGCTTTCTCAGGCCATATGTGGAAATTCAAGCCCCACATTGGGTGCCAAATATACCATGCTTTTTCTTTCTTTTTTTGGGGGGGAGCNGGGTCTACCACCCAGTTCCCAAATCATGACACAGAGACTTCTTATTAGTTATGAATTCTTGGCCTAGCTTAGGCTAGTTTCTGCCTAGCTCTTTTAACTTAGGTTAACCTGTTTCTCTTTACCTTTTGCCTCAGGCCTTTTTACCTTTTCTTTCTGTATGTCCCACTTTTCCTGCATCTTCCATGTCTGTCTGTCTGTCCCTGGTCTCTCTCTTTCTCCCTTGTCCTCTCCTTTCTTCTTCTCTTCTTTCTGTATGTCCCACTTTTCCTGCATCTTCCATGTCTGTCTGTCTGTCCCTGGTCTCTCTCTTTCTCCCTTGTCCTCTCCTTTCTTCTTCTCTCCTCTTCTGAGCCTAGATTTCTCCTCCTACTTAATCTCTCTACCTACCAGCCTCACTTATCCCTTTCTGCCTAGCTATTGGCTGTTCGACTTTTTATTAGATCAGTCATGTACCTTAGATAAGCAAGGTGAAATAGCAACACATCTTTTCATAATTAAACAAATGCAACATAAACAAATGTAACACACCTTTACACAGTTAAAGTAATATTCCACAGCATAAACAAATGTCACACATCTTTACATAGTTAAATATTCCACAACAAGGAAAGACTATTATTTTTTTGTGGAGGGTCAGAAAGAGAGTTGGAGAGGCCAGCTTCTCCATTAGAGGAGGCAAGCAATGTGGCTAGGCAGAATGGCAAAAGCTATATACAGGAAATAGCCTCCTCCTGAGTCATGTAAGCCCCAAATTTTGAAAGATTCCAGGAAGGCTCTGGGTGTCATCCAGGGGCAGTCCTCTTTANTTCAGGTTTGCTTTCAACTGAAGTCTTTATCGTAGAAGATTATAGTTAGCAAATATGCTTCCTTCTTTGCAGTTGGGCAGTTTATGCCAATACTGCTTACAGTGCCAGTGAGGTGGAATAAAGACCTTCTCTGTGTGTATTGGTTGNTAACATAAAGATAACTCAGAAGGCACCAAAATATGTCAATGTTGCANTAAGGAATGGAAGCAAAGCAGCTTCTTCTTGGATTAATTTGATGAAGTGTAAGCTCAAATTTCAATTCTCCACTACCCTCTGTACCTTCTCACTGTTTGTAGTTTGTGGTTGCTGGCCTACCTGTAATCTGTCTGTTGTAAGTGTCTGTGCCTGATGCCTGTGACTTGTGCCCATGTGCATCTTAATCTGTGCCTGTCCCTACAGAGGGCTTTGTTCTGAATCTGCTGAACAGCAGAGAGAACATGGAAAGGGAGGGATTCTTTACAAAATCTTTAACAGAGTCTTACAANGGGAAGAAGTTACTTTATTGACCCAACTGACCCAGAAGAGCATTTAACACTACAATGTTATCAAGATAAATCCTCATGCTGCTTCCAACATTCATGGTGTTGATTTGTTTGAAGGTTCTTCCAGCCTGTTGGCTGATCATCACAGCATGGACATACACACATGCATTATTCTGGGTCAGGGGCATGAGAGAGCAAGCGCATAATTTAAGATTAAATCTGTGCACTTAGCTTAACTTGTAAGAGCTTGCCTGGGATATCCAAGACATAGTAAGGTGTGTGTTACGTTCTTCTCTTAAAGGTGGGTTAAATGCAAATAGGCTGAGTACACAGTAGGACAGCAGGCCAAGTACACAGTCTTAAATGATTTCAAGCAGTATTATTAACTTAGCTGCAAGGTTCAGCAAAAGTTCAGATTCTTTGGGGTCCAGAGATATTTTCAGAAAACTGTATCACTACAATGTAGACTATAAAAGCTAGCTGCATGATCTAAATAGTGTCTTTATGTCACTGTCAGTTGCCAATTTAGCATAACTACTATGCCTGGTATAATTACTATATACATAATTACTGTATACATAAAGACAGTATTGCTAAGTTTTACTTATTTTCAGTCTTGATAAGAATGATACATTGCATGTAACATTTTCAGAACTTGCCTTTTTTGCTTGGGTGTGTTATGAGATTGTTGTATATAATTGTAGCCAGTCACCGTTGATTGTTAAAATAAGATCTGCAGTTAGAGTCTATTGNGGTTCATCTGTGGTCTCACTTCCCTCTAATATTTGGTATTTTTATTGCCATTCTAGTGTGTGTGGGGTAGTATATTTCAATGTGCTTTTCTTGGTGAATCATGAGATTGAACACCTTTCATTTGGAGAACAGAGCTCATAATTTCAATGAGACAAAGCTTTTCAGTCTTTCCCTTCTCCTCCTCTCTTCTGGCCATGGCTCCTTTTCTGGCCAGGGTCTTGCGGTGTAGCCCAGGCTGCCTAGAACTTGAGATCCTCCTGCCTCAGCCTCCTGAGTGTTCATTAGCCTCTTTCCATGCATGGTGGATGCAGCTTGTTTTTGTTTTGTTTATTGGAATATAATGGAACATTTTTACCCATGTGGTCTATTTTCATTGGTTTTGATTGAAGTTTCTGTTGGTTTGTATTCTCATTTGGTTTCCCTTTTCTCTTTGTGTGTTGAATTTCTCTTCTAATTACTGTCCTGAAAGTGTTCTGTAGACACTTGGCAGCTTAGAAAGCTCAGTCAGCATTGTAAGTATCCCAGCTCCTTTCTAGAATAATATAAAACTCATGGGGCCACTAATGCTTTTTCTGAACTTAGATGCTTTTTTCAAAACTTACATAATTGTGTCACCATAAAAAAATGTGATTTTAGGCCCCTGGCANTGTGATCAGGATCTATCCCTGGCGCATGAGCTGGCTTTCTGGATCCCATTACCTATGNTCGTCCNATCCTTACACACCCTTGATGCAAGGAGGAGGGGCTTGGCCCTGCCTCAACTGATTGTACCAGGCTTAGCTGTCTNGCCATGGGAGAATTTACCCTGTGGAGGAGGGGATGAGGGGTGGGGCCGGGGAGTGGGAAAGGCAGTGGTAGGGGAGTGGGAGGAGGGATGAGAGGGGGATCTGTGGTTGGTATATAAAATGAATAAAAAAATCAGTAAAATAAAAAAAATATAATTTTAGGACTTTTTTTTTTAACTGTACATCTTTACTATGTCTTCCACCTTTTGTCTTCCATTCCGCCTTTCATCTTATCAGTTTTGTCCTCTTCAGAAGGCTCTTCACTGAGAGTCTCCTGGTTTTGGTTTCTGGAATGTCTAATCCTCACTCTTCCAGTTCTCAGATGACAATTAATTCCAGATGGCCTTGGAAACAAGCTCNNCCATTGTGCTGTTAGGGCATTTCTTTTCGGTGTTTGAGACATCTGTGAAGTCTTCTGTTTGCTGGTCTTCAGTGGATGGCTTGACTTACTTCAAGGTTATCTTTGGTGGTGTGCAGTTCTGGTTTTTTGCCTGTGCATTTAATGTATCTACAGATTTCCTGTCACTNATCAGCCCTGAAGACGCCCTAGCTGTTAGTGCTCTGAACACAGTCTCTTGCTTATTCTGTTATCTCCTCCAGGTTTNGTTAAGGGAATGTCAGAGCTTCTTTTTCCTTTCAATGTCTTTATAACACTTGTGTGATGTTCGCTTTCTTTCCTGCTTCACTTTGTNGACTTCCTCAAGATTGAACCTCTAGTTTAATAATTTTCTCTTCTGCTGTATTGAATNTAACTTTGAGATCTTTTAATGATCTTATATTCTCTTTTTCTTAAGTTCTGTTTCTGCTTTCAGGTCTGTAAGAATATCTTTGATGAGATTTTTCTGCTTTATTTCTTATTTCATCTTTCATATTTTTAAGCAACAGTAAATAGTTATTCCATATCTTATATTCAATAATACCAGAATTTAAACTCCTTAGTGTTCTNAATGAGTCTGTATTCTTCTTCTCTGNTGTGAAAGTTAGTGTGTAACTTGTTAATAACACAAATGTGGCTTTTATCTGAGAAGATCACAGTTANCAAATACGATCTGTCCAGGTTGGCATTATCTGAAGATCCTGGCTATCTGGGAGGCAGAGGCAGGAGGATTGTTTGAGCCCATGAGTTCCAACCCAGTCCAGGCAGCAAAGTAAAACATGATCTCAATAAAAAAACAAACAAACAAAAATTCAGCCAAGTATGCCGTCACGTACATAGTCCCAGCAATTGGGAAGCTGAGACATGAGAATTGCCACATTTGATGTCATCCTGTGTTACATAGTGAATTCTAGGCCAGTCTGGGCTATATAATAGTGAGACTCCGTCTTACCTCACTCTGCCCTACCAAGTCACTTGAGAATCAGCTCTTGGAATCTCGTGATNTAATTTGTACAGACTACAGACCCAGGGCCATGTTTTGTTTCTAGGAGTATCTGGAAAGCTAGCTATCTAGNTTCTCTANACTGTGGCTAGAGTCTTCGTTATCTCCTGCAGCTCCATCATTCCACTGTGTCCGTTCTTCAAGGATCTTGGCTTAAGTTTCAGTGCGCTGCTCCTGCCATATTCTCTCAGATTTGGTGTTTGTACCTGAGGCTAACCATTGCTTTACGACCATTTTAAAACATCATTTTTTAGGTTTTATCCAAAATTATTGTACAGCAGAAATCTAATCTACCCCAATTCCTGTTTTAGGAATGCTCAAGTGATTAAAACAAAACAAAACAAAACAAAACAAAACAAAACAAAACAAAACAAGACAAGACAAGAGTGCTTCCTCAGCCCCAGCTATGTTGCTCAATCTATTTTCTGTTCAAGTGTGTTTTGCCTTCTATCCAGAATCCTAGACATAAAAGATTCAACTGTGGTTCTGCCTATGGATGCCTTCCTTCTTCCCACAGAGTGTAGAAAAGAAGCTGTTTGCTAGTATGAATTAGAGGGGTCACCTCTATAAGCACCCTCAGTGTTTAGCATGTCTCTTAGGTGCGGAAGGCAAAATGAAAGCTTCCATTTATAGAATCCTAGGTTTGCCTTGGGGTTTTGGCATCTGGAATACTTCAAAAATGCATGTCCAGTATAATTGCTGACTTCATAGTTTTTCCTTTTTCTTTGTTATTTTGCAGTACAAGCCCAATCATACCTCTTTAGATGGTACACAATTTTGACACGTGTGTGTGTAATTAGTGATGGAACTGGGCTGTAAGGCATGCCTCCACCCCACAAGATCTTTATCCTTTGAAGGTTGCAGGGATGNCGTTATGGTGTTTGTAATGCCAGCATAACCTTAGAATGGCAGGCACTGCAAATGTTGCTAGGAAATGCTGAGCTCTGACTGGAGGCTCTCCAAAGATTGCCTGGTATTTTCCTCACAGAAAATATGAATGCTAGAAAGTTCTGCCATTTTTCTGCCTTTGGATTTCAACTTGGATTGGTAGTTCCTTATGTCTGTGTCCTCACATTCTTGTTTGTTTGTTTGGTTGGCAGTAGTTCAGGCACTGCTGCTGGGTTTTCTTTTCTAAATGGTTGGACTAGCTGAACATTCTTGAAGTTCCTCACAGGGTGCTCGGGGAAGCGAAGTATAGGACTGGAGAAGCTTGCCACGCATGGCCACACTTCTCCAGGGAGCCCTGGCAAGCCCTCTGGGCAGCCTGTCACTAGCGCATGCTATTTGGCTGTGGGGAAAGAATGTAATTGCCTCTGCTTTGGGTCTGTTGGCCTGGGTCAGGTGGTTCATTTAGCAGCAGATGCTGGCCCTCTGAATCTCCTGTTTCCCCCTTTTTATTATAAACATGCTCCTTTGAGGATTGTGGTTAGTGTGAACCCCTTGTCTGATTAAGATGTTTTTATTCATATGTACAAATTAGGCAAAAGCATTTCTCACANGGTTCACCTGAGTACTGTTAGTTTCTTACTGTGAACCTGATTTTGGTCAGCCTAATAATGTAACATTCCAGATGTCCCTGTCTTTTAGGATGTTCAAAACTGGGGCTTGCTGGCCGTTGTCTAGAAGAGTGACTGTGGATCTCCTTTGGGTCACCAGGCCCAGTCACTGAACNCAGGGCAGTGCTTTGCTAAGTGTGCTCTCTAGTTCTTATGGCTCCAGTAATTTGCGTCTGTGGTGACATTGGTTACTCGTCTCTCTTGCCTTGATTGTGGACCACAGGCCATTGTCTGTTCACCTCTCTGTCTGAGACTGGTCTAGTTCTGAACAGTGGTCTGAAAGGTTAAGATTTCTTCAAACCTTTTTGACTACAAGTTGTTACCTGCTTGCCAGTTNACCTTAAAAATGCCCACAGGATAGTTTGTTTGTTTGTTTTGTCTCTGCAGTAATAAGGTGCTGAGAATTTGGAAGCATGGTTTATAGGAAGCAATATCAGCTTTATTGGTAACTGGAGTCTACCTTGGTCCCATTTGAAGTTGGACTCAGCCTGTATGGTTCTGGTTAACCACTTAGCTTTTCTTAAGCGTGCTTTTCTNACCTCATAACTGCTTTGATCTGTGCATTTGCCAGAGCAGTGCTTCCCAAGTGTTTTGGTTTTATAGCCACTTAATAGTCTTGAGTCTCTCTCTCTTCTTCTCCCTGCCCCCTTCGTGTGTATAT
>LZPO01034955.1:0-15530 GCA_001675575.1 Neotoma lepida
AGAGAGAGAGAGAGAGAGAGAGAAAGTGTACATGTGCACATGCATGTGAAGGTTGGAAGGCAGTTTTTGGTGTTGTTCCTCGGGTGCTGTTCAGTTTTGTTTTGGTTTTTGTTTTGGTTTTTGGTTTTTGTTTGTTTGTTTTTGAGACAAGGTCTACCCCTTCCTTGGAACTTGCCAAGTAGGATAGGCTGGATGGCTAGAGGGCCCCAGAGATCCACTAGTCTCTGTCTCCGCTGTGCTGGGATTACAAGTATGTGCCACCATTTTCCAATTTTTCTTTTTTTTAAACACAGGTTTTGAGGATCAAACACAGGTCTTGGTGCTTCCCAGGCAAGAATTTACTGACTGAGCTATCCCCTCAGCTCTATAACTGTTCCTTTAAAAAGAGATGTTTAAGTATATGTCTATCAAAGACCATGCAGGGCTTATATCCTGAAAAGTATAAGTTGCTAATAAAATACATCAAAATAAATAAACGTGTCTGGGAAGATGAAAGAACCACTTACAGGCCAAATGAAGATTTATACAAACCAGGTGATCTGGTAGAGGGCTCAGATCTAGAGTAAGGTGGGATCTCCACCTTAAAGAAACCAGCCCAATAGAAAAAGGGTGGGATCAAAGAGAGTGTTAAAGGACTAGTAGGTCACGGAGATGTTCAACTCCCCATTAAAAAGATGTCAATTAAGATAACGATGAGCATTCAGGACACACTGATAAAAAGAACTAGAAGAAGTCTGGAGCTGTGGCTCAGTTGGTATACATAAAGTCCTGGGCTCCATCCCCAGTATAACATAAACCAGATGTGATGGCTCCTGCCTGTAATCCCATCACTTGGGAGGTGGTAGAAGGAGAATCAGAAGTTGAAGGTCATTTTTATATTGTTTCATTCATCAGAAGTTGCGTGACATTATTCCTGTGGAGATAAGACTAAATGTATATTCACCTCAGATAGAGAACTGACTACAGACACAAGTAACAATACCACCAAAGTTCAACTTGAAAAACCAATGAGTTTTATTGGGGTACTTACAAGAGCATCGCTGATAGCCCACCCTTGTAGTGATATATTGTGTTCCCCAAAATATTGTGTAGCCTAATAAAACTTATCTGGGGTCAGAGAACAGAACAGCCACTAGATTAGACATAGAGGCCAGAAAATGGTGGCACAATCCCAGCATTTAATCCCAGCACTTGAGATCTCACGTCTTGCTTGGGAAAGGCACACGCCTTTTATCCCAGGAAGTGATGGCAGGAAGCAGAAAAGTATATAAGGCATGAGGACCAGGAACTAGAGGCCTTTTAATCTTTGAGCTTTTTAGCAGCAGTTCAGCTGAGATCCATTCGGGTGAGGACTCAGAGGCTTTCCGTCTGAGGAAACAAGATCAGCTGAGGAGTTGTCAAGGTGAGGTTGGCTGTGGCTTGTTCTGTCTCTCTGATCTTTCAGCATTCACCCCAATACCTGGCTCCATGATTTTTATTAATAAGACCACTTAAAATTCATGTTACACACCCTTGCAGGCATGCTGGAACTCTGGAGCCCAGCTGCTCTGAATCGCCTCTCCTCAGCAGTCCTTACTGTTCATATAACCATGACGAGGGAGAGGCCTTGTGAGTCTAGTCAGTTTCAGGGACTCCTGAGACTTTTGAGTTGTTTACTTCCTCAGTATTAATGAGCCTCTCTTTAAAATTTGCTGAGTCTTAGTGAGCCTTTCTCTGGGATGGAATGTTTTAACTTAGAAGAAATTAATATACAATGCATCCTTGATAATACAGCAAGTTCCAGCTTACAATGGAGTACATTTAACCCTATCTCAAAGGGAAAAAAAGAGCAGCTAAAATACAGTCATAATAATGAACACTAGTGATGCTCAGAAGTAATCATATTTCTCAGATACTCCTGGATGAAATGTGAAGTGATACTGACATTCTGCAAATGACTTTCTGGTTTCACAGTGCTCTGTCCTTGGTGCTGTTTTAACTGAGAGTTTCATATGTACATATATTTTTAAAATCAAATTTATACCCCTATTTCTTCCTCTCCAATTCCTTCCCTCTCCTGCACTACCACAACTTCATGTACTCTTTGTTTAATTCCACTGAGGCCAATTAGTGTTGCTTGTATGCCTATGTGGGTATAGGACTATCTACTGGATCATGAGTAGTATGATGAATGAAAATTGTCCCTCTAGGCTCATATGTTTGTATGCTTAGTACACAGTTGATAAACTGTTTGGGAAGGATTAGGAGGCATGGCCTTCTTGGAGTAGGTATGTCACTGGAGTAGGCTTTGAGGTTTCAAAAGCCCATGCCAGCCCTATATTCTCTCTCTCTCTCTCTCTCTCTCTCTCTCTCTCTCTCTCTCTCTCTCTGCCTGCTGCTTACAGATCTGTATGTAGCTTCTCCAGCAACATGTCTGTCTGCTTCCCATCATGATGATAATGGAACTAACTCTCTGAAGCCATAAGCAAGCCCCTAATTAAATGTTTTCTTCTGTAAGTTGCCTTGGTCATGGTGTCTCTTCAGAGCAATAGAACAGTAACTGAGACAGGTAGTCTTTCAGGGACCACATCCTCAAAGAAAGACTCGAGTTTCTTTAAGGATGTGGCTGAGAGACTACCTAGTCTTCCACTCAGGAGGCTGTCTAGGACTTCAAATTGGAGTGTCCAGTGGACAGACTCCATCACTAAACACCTCCTCAAATACAAACCTGAACATAACAACCAAGGAAATATGACTTATAAGCAAGTAACAATGCACATGTATGTGTGTCGGGGGTGGGGGATAAAAGGAGTGAAGACTTCAAGACAAAAGTTTGAAGAAAACAAAATTGAAGCTGTGACAGTACACAACAGAACTGAGTACATCTGTCCCCCAAAGGCCACAAACAAGAATGTTCATGACTATTTAGTTGAAAATAGCTAAAGGTGAAAATAAACCAAGGGCACGACAGAGAAGTCAAAGGCTCAATTATATGCTGTGTTTTGTATGCTATAGTACCAGGCAATGATTCAAATCAGATGAAAAGATTATTACACTCAACCCCGTGGATGACTCTCAGATCATCACTGTAGGGAGCAAATGAAGTCATCACTGAGTGTGTATTGTTATCTTAATTACTTATTTATTGCTATGAAGAGAAATCATGACCAAGGCAACTTATAAAAGAAAGCATTTAATTGGGGGCTTACTTTACACTTTTAGATGATAAGTAGAGTCCATGACCATCATGGTAGAGAGCAGGGTAGCAGGCATACGGGCATGGTGCTAGAGCAAGAGCTCAGAGCTTACATCCTTATCTACAAGTAGGAGACAGAGAGAGAGAAAAAGATAGAGGCGAAGGGAAGAGGGGAGAGAAGGATAGGGGAGAGAAGTAGAGAAAGAGAAAACCTGGGCTCCTGGACTCAAAGCCCATCTCCAACAAGGCTACACCTCCTAATTCTTCCTAAACAGGTCCACCAACTAGGGACCAAGCATTCAAATGGAAGCCATTCTCATTCAAACCACCTCAATTGTTAACATGATCTGGTCATGCTGAGGACCAATGCCTCAGCTCCATGGGAGTGGCAAAGCCTTTGCACAGCAGGGGTGGGGTTTGACCTCAGGTGGAGGGCAAAGCCTTCCCTGTTCTCAGTGCAAATGTTGACAGTGTCTGCAGAAAAATGTCCACCACAACTTTCTCCCCTCGGTTGTTTACAACCTTAAGACTGCTCCCCTACAGAGACTGCTCTACCAAGATTAGCTAAACCTACCTCCTGTTCAACTGTGTGCAGTAACCCCACCTCCCTGTTTCCCTGTATATAATAAACATGCTGAGCTTCTCCAACAAGAGCCAAGACCACCCAATTCCAGTTTTTCAGTTGTCCATGTGTCTGTCTTTTCATCCTCCTACTTCCCTAGTTAGCTCAATCCCTGGACCATGCAGTGCAGGGCCTCCGATTTAAATAAGCCAGATATTTAAATATCACATGCAGGTTGATTCCTTTCATTTAAATCTTATGTGAACTATAATCTCTTTCATTGATGAATCCATGAACATAGAAGTTCAAAGAATGGTGGTCTGTGGGGAAGTTGGAGGCTTGACTACCAGCTAGAGAGAATTTTCTAGAAAGAAGGTTTCTACGTGCAATGACTATTCTTGGCTGTCAACTTGATTACTGTTGCAGAATATTTGTTTAACTATGTAAAGATGTGTTGTATTTGTTCAATTATGTAAAGATGTGTTGCACTTTTACCTTGCCTGCCTAAGGTACCTGACTGGTCTAGTAAAAAACTGAACAGTCAATAGCAAGGGAAGAGGTATAGGCAGAACTTCTGGTCAGGGAGAATAAGTAGGAGGAGGAATTCAGGCTCAAAAACAGGAGAAAGACAAGGAGATCACAGGGAGACACCAGTGCTCAGATAGACAGACACAGAGGAAGCAGGAAGTAGGACATACAGAATGAAAGGTAAAAAGCCCTGAGGCAAAACATAGATGAGTAGAATCAGGTTAAATTAAGTTAAAAGAGCTATTGGGACAAGCCTAAGCTAAGGCTAAGCATCCATAATTAGTAATAAGTCTCCTTGTCTTTATTTGGGAGCTGATTGGCATCCCAAAGAAAATGCCAACTACAGACTACATCTGGAACTAAAACCAAAAATGAAGGGTGTACTTGTGAGGGAATGTTTGCTTAATTTGAAGTTGAAAGATCCACTTCTAATCTGGATCTTTGAGTCAGGAAGACATGCCTTTAATCTTCTGCTGGAAGCCTATATAAGGAAGTGGAAGAAGGAAGCTTTTGCTCTTTGCCTGCTTGTTCTCACCTTGCTAGCAAGTCCATTCCTTCCCTGGTATTAGAGCTGATTACAGTGTATACTGAAGACCAGCTGAGACATCCAGCTTTGTGGACTGAGCAACTACTGGATTCTTGGACTTTCCATTCACAGCCAGCCATTGTTGGATTAGTTGAATGGCATGCAGCCTGTAAGCCATGCTAATAAATCCCATACATACATCAGAACCAGCCAGTGTGTGAAGCAGAGTTGAGAGTTAGTAAGTAAATGCTGAGACACAGGGAGTAAGAGAAAGTAAACCACTATGAAGGATGACACCCTCAAGAGCATGGGTGTGGGCTTCTCAAAAGAAGACCTTTGGGTCCTTGTTTTTAGAACAGTTATAGATAGGATTTTGGTTGGGGATGAATACTGTCTTTAAAGTATTGTTAAGAAACCTAAATGAGATCACTGAGCTATATATGACAGTTACAGTGGTTAAAATGAAAGTTTAGCCCACCAGGCTGTGGGAAAGTAGGATAGCTTTATCCTACTTTGTAAACAAAGCTAACAGTCTTGTTTGAAATTCCCAGGCACTGTCCAGGGGGATAAATGAGGCAAGACCTATTTTCAGATACATTTATACTTTAAGCCTGGCTCCGTGTTATTTGAACATAATCTACCTGCATGTGGATGGGATATTAACATTTCAGCAGCTTTGACAGCAAATGTTGTCAACTATGCTGGAGTTCTTTCTTCTCAGCTGGTGAGGAGCTTCAATCAGATTCTGGGGTGAAGGAGTTTTGCTATTCATCCCAAGCTGATTTCCAGCCTAAACCTCCCTCCCAAGTACTGGGATTATAGGCCTGAACTTCCTTATTCTGCTTGACTGTGTTGTGTAAAAGACATCACTGGTACACACAGAGGCATTTTTCTAAGGAGGTGGTAGAAATGATGCCATTCCCAGGAAATCAGACTGATTAATATCTGTACATGCTTTCCTAAGTGAGTAACCTACAGCTGCACCCCAGAGCACAAGAGTGTGGAGACCCCTTTGACAAGCCAGCCAGCAGGAAAAGGAATCTCATATCCTCTTGAGAGACAGCGGGGCTTCAGAAACATCTAGCCTCACCTCTGATATGAAGCAGTAACTCCAGCATGGGTGTGGGAGCCCACAGTGACTCCAGTTTGTGGCTTGACTTCCATCTTGACTCAAGGTCGGAGAGATCAAGCTTGTCTGTGCACCTTAAGGCTGGATAACAGGATGTTTGTCCAAAGGCATTGATGGGAATGTCTTTCTGAAAATGTGTTGCTCTGATTGGTTGATAAATAAAGCTGTTTGGCCAATGGTGAGACAGAATAAAGTTAGGTGGGACATTCAAACTAGGGGGAGAGAAGCAGAAAGCAGAGCAGATGAGAGAGATGCCATTTCTGCCATCTAGAAAACAACATGTAACGACACACAGGTAAAGCCACGTGAAACACATGGCGACATAAATTTATAAAATGGGTTAATTTAAGATATAAGAGCTAGCTAGCGAGAAGCCTGCCAGGGCCATAGTTTAAAAATGATATAAGCCTCTGTGTGTTTATTTGGGTCTAAGCGTCGTGGGAGCTGGGCGGGATCAGAGACCGGGACCAGACAAACTATCGCCTACACCTAAGTTACTATTTAGAAGCACAGTATTCTGCTAAGTATATTANAAGAGCTAGCTAGCGAGAAGCCTGCCAGGGCCATAGTTTAAAAATGATATAAGCCTCTGTGTGTTTATTTGGGTCTAAGCGGCCGTGGGAGCCAGGTGGGACTGAGATTGGACCAGGACCGGACAAACTTTCGTCTACAAGGCATGATTACCAGATGCCTTGAGAATTAAGGAGATGCTTATGTTTGTTTGTTCCTTGAACCATGGTGTCCTTGAGAGGGGAAGGTCTTTTTGCCTCCTTGCTTCTATATAAAAAGGCGATGAGAAATAAACTCAGGGCTGCTGGGGTATTGACTGAGAGCCCTCCCGAACCTATCCAGTGTCTCTGTCTTTTCTTTTATGTCTCTGTTTTTCCTATCTGTTTTTTCTCACTCCTCACTCCCCTATTCAGGATTGTTTGATGGGTCGAGTGGGACCCAGCACATGGGCCTGAAGGAACCTGTATAGCTCAGTAGATCTGGTTCATGAAGAGACTGGACTAACTCCCAAAGAGCCAATCCAGGTTCTACAGTTATACTGTTGGAGGGCTCTCTCTCTCTCACCCATGGGTGACCGCTGGAGCTAGTGTCCTTTATTCTGATTGTGCTGGTTTGTTTTTCTTTGATTTATCTGTACCCCTCTGCCTGCTATGCACCTTTGGATGCTGGTGCATAGGTGGAAAGACCTGGGTTCCTATCCACTGGCTGCCATTTGGCTCTACCATGAGCAGCTCAGTGGGAGGCTGGAGATGTGAAAGGAACCAGTTCCTAGTGTCCTTCCTGCTCACTCCTTACCTGGATACAATGTCTCCATATTCTGTGTCTAGTTTCTCTAAATTGAAATATTTTGTCCTAGAGTAGAGGCTTGTTTGACTTAGGAAGTTTAAAAAAAAAGCACAAGTCTCAGGAAGTTCCTGAAACTTAGAGTCTTGAGAACCCTCCTCAAGATTATATAAGCAGCAACTATTAGTGGAGAGAAGAGAGTCTCTGACCAGCCAAGCTGTTGATAATCATACAGGGAGCTCCAGGGATGCAGTTTTCACACTTGAGTGGGATTTCAGAGATACACTTGCCTCTGAGTCATCCATGCTCCTTCCTCTATGTAGGCCCTCACCCATTCTCCTATAAGTGACCCCAGTAAACTCACTGACTCACTGAGCTAGAATTGCTTCTTTGGTCTGTTGTGAGGACCCTATGTGGGATGGACATGACATGGGTTTGCATCTCCCCAGAGAAAATGTCACAGTAGTTGAGCAGTGACTCATGTCTCCTGATGATTTCCCAGGCAATCATCTTGTGCTCACATCTCACTAGTCTGAAAACATCCTTTCTTCCTCTGCTTGCTTCATCCAGAAGGTGGTGATGGCTTCTGTCTATTGCACTCCTCTATAAGAAGCTCATCCCCCTCCTCTTTCCTGTAAACTGCCCGCACTCTGTAGATTCCCTTCATCCTACACTTAGCATTTGGACCCTCTGTGTTGGATTATGTTTCTAGCAGGATTCCACTTGATACAGGACTGACCCTCCTGACATCCATCCGGCTCCCAGGTCTCAGCCACCTTGGCCCACATAGATTATGATCACAATCCTCTAGGTCTGATACCATGTTTGTATAAACACATATGGGATATCATGTGATAGTCTCATGTGACACCAAGCTATGGAATAGCTGGTGTTTCTTAAGAGACTTGGATAGTCCCAGGCCTTTAAGCAATCTACTTAGCCACTATGGTGGTTGGAATAGGTATGGCCCCCATAGACTCATGTATTTGAATGCTTGGCCCATAGGGAGTGTCACTATTAGTAGATGTGGCCTTGTTGGAGGAAGTATGTAACTGAGGAGGTGGACTTTGAGGTTTCACATATGATCAAGCCACACCCAGTGTGACAATTCCCTCCGATTGCCTGTAGATCAAGATAGAACTCTCAGCTCCTTCTCCAGCACCATTGTCTGCCTGCATGCTGCCATACTTCTCACCATGACAACAATGGACTAAACCTCTGAAACTGTAAGCCAGTCCCTATTAAATGTTTTCCTTTATAAGAGTTGCTGTGGTCATGGTGTCTTTTTACAGCAATAGAAACTCTAACTAAGACAGCCACATTCCTAGGTCTCCCCGAACCCATTTAGACAGCAACTCACTTCTCTCCCAAACCTACATCTCTCCGACTTCTTTCTTTAACTACATGATGTTTCATTTGTTTCATGTGTGTATGTGCATATGTGTGTGTGTGTATATCTGCCAAGACTAGAGAAAGACCCTCCTCCATCACTCTGTCTTACTGCCTTGCTACAGGGTCTCTCACTAAACCAGAAGCTTGCCATTTGAGTGAGGCTGGCTGTCCAGGGAAATCCCAAGATCTGGAGTCTCCACTGGCCAAGGCTAGGGTTACAGGCACATGCAGCAGCTCTCCACCTCAGGCTTACAGAATGAGCACTCCTATCTACTGAACGAACTTGACAGCCTCTAGTGGCTCACATATTTAAATTTTTTTAATTATGTTAACTTGTTTATTCTCTCTCTCTCTCTCTCTCTCTCTCTCTCTCTCTCTCTCTGTGTGTGTGTGTGTGTGTGTGTGTGTGTGTGTGTGTGTGTGAAAATACACAAATGGAGATCAGAGAACAATTTGTAGGAGTTGGGTCTTTCCTTCTATTGTGTAAGTTCCAAGGATTGAACTCAGATCATCAAGCTTAGAAGCAAGAACCTGTACCCACTGAGTCACCTCACCAGCCTTCTGGGGTTTTATTTCTTCATAATAGTGTTCTTTATGTGACTTAAAAATAAGTTCACTATCTACAACTGAAGCCGTCACTGTAGTAGAAGCTGTGTCACTCCTGTTTCACTTCCTCTTTCATCAGTGGGATGTCATCCTCTCACCTGAAAACATACCCCGGCCCCTTCCTTTTTTCATTGTGTATCTTCTCTCAATCAAGGGATTCCCTCTGCAGCCCACAGAGCATGCTTGTTTTCTTCTCTGCGGTGAGTCTGGGGCCCAAAGCTACAATATATAATCATTAAGCAAATCCACAAGTATTTGCTGACTAAATAGATGAGTGGACAAATGAATAAGAATGTAAATGAATCAGACAGAATGATATATTTTTCAGGCCAGTTCTACTACTGACACAGAAAATAAATCCACTTCCTTATGTTCAAATTAGGGCTCCACGAAAAGCTAATTTAAAATGTAAGACAGACTTAATAAATGAAAAGAAATGAATGAGTTAGAAAATCACCATTAACACACCACTGGTGTGATTGCTCTAGGCAATTGAAGGATGCTGAAATTAATGGGTGGAACTCTTTGGAGACACAGGAATTTACACAGGCTGAAATTATCTCCTGAGAAGTGATTAATTACCATGTTGGGTACAGAAGTCTTCTGATAGGACGGTTGTGGAATGTATGCATTGGCCACAGAGTCCTCCCTACTAAACGCAGCAGCAGGAGCCTACACAGCACTTACACACCTTGGGAAAAAAATTGTCCTTGGTTGAGTAAACTGATGTTTCCCCAAAAAAGAAAAGCCACAACTTTAAGGCCTGATGATGGAAACTCACCATTCTGGAGAGTCAAATGTTACAGACCAGAGCCAAATTATCCTGAGCTGTTTTTAGTCCCTCTGACAGCTATTCATTGTCTGACCTGACATCCTTGTAACTATCAAGACTTTTAAAACACATTCTTAGCAAACCACTAGCAGAGGCAGATAGTATCTGACAGCTACAGCAAAGGGTGTGTGTGTGTGTGTGTATGTGTGTCTGTCTGTCTGTCTGTCTGCTTTGCTGTAGCTCACCTACAATATGGTTCCTACCAATGTATTTGATAAATAATCTATGACTTTCTTTGTTCTGTAACTAATGAAATCTCACATAAACATTCCTACAGCAGAGCTTGTCTTTTGGGGTAAGGAACCCACGGTCCCAGGACATTGTTACTCATATTTTGCAGAAGAATAAGTTAGTTCTCTTTGTGGTTAGAGCTGTGTTTTTTGTATCAACAGTTGAGATCTATTGGAATAGCATGGAAAGATAAATAGGGTAACTTTACAGTAGGAAATCACAGTGAAACCACGTTAGCCAAGGGACCAGCACTCACATCCTCAGCAGTAAGCCATGTTGATACCCAACAGGATTCTGGGAAAAAGCACCATCAGGAGAAAGCCACAGGCAGGCTACGCCCAGCTACATTCTCTACACATACCTGACTAGCATGCTTTAACAGGGGCAGATTAACAGTTGCTGGGGAGAGGAGAGAGTGAAATTTAAACGCAGCACAGCATGGGTTGGTTCCTATTACAGAGCAGAAGTTTGGGAGACAGGAGAGGGCTCTGTTGGCAAAGTGCTTGCTGTGCAACTAGGAGGTGGTATTCAGACCATCATCAGCCACATAAAAGCTAGGCACGGCAGTACACACATATAACCCCAGGTCAGGGGTCGGTGGAGGCCGGGGGACAAAACCAGAATGATCCTGGGCCACTAACTCTAGCTGAAACTGAGAAGCCTGTATTCAGTGAGGGACTGTCTCAAAAAATAAAGTGAAGAGAAATAGAAGAAAGAAATCTTGATGTCAACCTCTGCTCTCCATGTTCGTCTGCATGGGTGAATGCACCTGCACACACACACACACACACACACACACACACACCCCAAACAAACAAAAAACTCAGAAGAATAAACATTAGAGCACACAATGGCAAATCTGATAACATCTGTAGTTAAAGTTAACTGATTTGTTTCGCCAGTGAACTGTGGTTATGGAGATGCTAATGACAAGCGAGGCAGTGAAGGGAGAAAGAGCGCTGCTTCTCTCCGTAACCCTTCCTGAAATCATTGCAAAAACAGTGTCAAACAATGAAAAACAGCCAGGCGGTGAGAGCTGAGCACAATTGACCAACCTTCAACATTTCTGTAAACATGTCCCATCCTGTTGGCTGATCTTACGTTCCCACCACGCTGGCATTGGAGATTCATGGTTGAGCTCATGATCTGACTGACTTCTGGTTGGATATTTTCCTCCAGTTTTACCACTGGCAGTCTCATTCACTAGGTAAATGATAAAATCCCTGCCCCTCAGGCTGAAAGAAATAACTTGCGTAAACAATGCTCTAATGCAACCACCACAATCGATGAGAAGCTCCTGGAAGTAAATTACTTGCCTTTGTTGCCAATCTCATTGTCTTTCNGAGTGTCTCCTTGGTGCGGAAGGCCCTCTGAGAATAGACTCTCCATTTAGAGGAATGAGGATGATGTTTCCAGCGGGTGTTTTTCTGATGACTCATTTATAAGCAGGCTCCATAATGAGATCTAACTTATGAGGGGCATCCAGCTCTTGTAACTGGAGAGTTTATGATCCATAATTACATGCAGAAATGGTTTGCAAAGGCCAGACAAGGTGGAATATACAGCATAGCTTCACTGAGGGCAGGGTAGTGCATAAGGAAGTCGTGTGTGTGTGTGTGTGTGTGTGTGTGTGTGTCCAAATATAAGTGCAGGTACATGTATGTCCACATGCGTGTGGGGACCAGAAGCTGAGGCTAGGCATCTGCCTCAATCACTTCCCACTTTATTTTCTGAGTCAAGGTCTTTTACTGAGCCTAGAGCACACTGATTCAGTAGACTGACTGTCGCACATGCTCTGGGGATGTTCCTGTCTCTGCCTCTAGAGCACTAGGGCTGTAGGTACGCACCACTATGCCTGGTTTTAAGATTGGATTAGTTTGGATAGGAAAAAGTATTGACTGTGTGTCTCAGACCATTTTGGGGTGCTTAACAGAGTGCTGGGGAGTTTAGAATGAGCATGTCTGCCTATGGCAGAAGAGACCAAACTCATAGCCTTGAGTCTTCTTATGATTGACATTCGTGAGTTCAGAAGAGTGGATGGAAAACTCATGATTCAACACCCCCATCAGGTCCCACTTGTAATAATGTCCCATTTGTAATAATGTTGGCAGGAATAAAGATATTCTTTAAAATATTTTATTTGTTGATTTACTTTTTGACAATTTTATATGTGTATCCAGTGACACATATAAAATTGATCACATTTTGATCACATACACCCCATTATCTTCTTTTACCCCCTTCCCACTGATGTTGAACCCCTCTGTCTTCCCCAAAATTCCTCATACTTGTATGAGTGTGTGTGTGTATGTGTGTGTGCATGTGTGTGTGTGCATGTGTGTGTGTATGTGTGTGAGTGTGTGTGTGTGTGTGTGTGTGTGTGTCTGTCTGTCTGTCTGTCTGTCTGTCTGTCTATGTCCTACTGAGCTTAATTAGATTGTTTCCATCACTGTAGTGGGAAGGTATTTAAGGAAGCATAGGAAACTTATCAGTGGCTACACCACCGAAGAAAATAAATGTAGTGATATATTGTGTACCCTAATAAACTTGCCTGAGGATCAGAGGATGGAGCCAGCCACTAGATTAGACATAGAGGTCAGACGGAGGCTGCCCACCCCTGCTGCCCCTTATCCCTGGTTTCTGGGTACTTGGCTGAACTTTGCTTGGCTTTGGGTTTTTTATTATAAGACCATTTAAATTCAAACAACAAATAGTTTCCTCTTTCCCAGTAGAAATGAAAGTGTTCTAAAGAGACACCTGTGTCTCTCCCATTGGCTATCTGATTATTGAAATAAAGAACCCAAGAAATTGGAATCTCTCTAGGAGTCACATATTGAAAAGCCTGATGCCAGCCGGAAGGGGAGCTTGTCTGATAGGAAGAGATTCCACACAGTTTTAACAACTTGTCAAATCCCCTTGCAAGAGAGTTTGGACCACGCCATGATCAAGGCTGCTTAGTTAACAGAAGGCTCGTTGCCTTCCATTTAAACTTAAACCTCAGATCTGGGATATTGGCTCAGAGGTTAAGAGCACAAGCTGCTTCTTGCAGAGGACCCAGGTTTGATTCCCAGCACCCACATGGTGGCTCACAGCCACCTTTAGCTCCAGTTCCAGAAGATCTAATGCCCTCTTCTGACCTCCTCAGGGCACCAGGCACACATGAAATGTGCATATATATATATGCATGCCAGAAAAACATTCATATACATAAAATACACTAAATTATCCACAATATCACACTTCTGAACTTTCAACAAATCTAAGATAGAAGTAATAAAGTAAAAATTAGTAAGTCTTAAATTTAAACCTCCTATCAAGATTGAAGATGAACTGTGGGGGTTACTGGCTGTTGGAGCCCAGAATCTGGACCTAACTCCACTAGCAATGTCACTGTTACACTGGGCATTAAGCATCAATACACACTTTGGGTGGACATATTCAAACCACAGCATGAGAGCCTTTGCTGGATTCTGAAGCACTGTTACCCAGATGTGTGCCTCAGTGCCCTGCTCACTCAGTGTTCTGGGCTGGTTCTGGCTTGTAGGCTCCGTAAACTTAGATACAAGGCACCTTAGAGAGGTTTAAGTAGAATGCTTTAACTTCCCTTCACCCCCATTCTCCTGCATAGCCACATATGAGAGGGAGTAAAAGGTCACAGGCATTAGCATCCATCGTTGAAGATTAACAGCCTTGACCTGAGTGTGAGCCTCGGACCATGCCACTGGAAGAAGGTAGGCACGGAGCTGAAATAGAACTTAGAGAATAGTTTATAATTTACCACACGGTGATGGTGACACAGATCTGTTTGGCAGTAATCGACAAGAACATTAGCAGGAACTCTGGATAGACTCACAAAGCCTTCAAGCCAAGGGATGCTGACACAGTAGCTCCAACCAAAGGAGAATGAGCTTTGTGGAGACGTAAGTTCTGGTTCATCTGACCTAGGGATACACGTTTAAAATGTGCATTTTTCTGTCTATAAAATACTCCTGATACTTACAGTAGAAAAGGAAAAAGTGCTATGCTGGCTAGTTTTACATCAACTTGACACAAGCTAGAGTCATTTGGGAATAGGGAACCTCAGTTGAGAAAATGCCCCAGCAGATTGGCCTGTGGGCAAGCCTGTGGTGAATTTTCTTGATTGATGATTGATGTGGGAGGGCTCAGTTCACTGTGGGTGGTGTCAGGTGGTCCTGGGGGCTATAAGGAGGCAGGTTGAGCAAACTAAGAGGAATAAGTCAGTGAGTAGGGTTCCTCCATGGCCTCTTCTTGAGTTCTGCCTCCAGGTTCCTACCCTGACTTCCCTTGGATGATGGACCACAGATGAAATCAACCCTTTCCTCCTCAAGTTGCTTATGATTGTGGTAGTTTATCACAGTAATAGAAACCTAAGACAGATGCATTTAAAATAAAATGAAAAGTATTCATAATTTCAAATTTTGAAGCATGCCATTATTTAAGACAGAAGTCACAAAATAAAAAGCGTGCTGTATTTGACTTCATAAATACCTGTAACCCCAATGCTTGGATGGCAGAGGCAGGAGAATAAGGAATTCAAGGCTAGCCATGGCTACAGTGAGATTCTGTCTTAAGAACCCGAATAATAACGAAAATAAAAACACCCATTAAAATACTGATAATAAATAGATAAAGCTGGTCCTTTAAGTAGACTGTGCTCTAGGAAATATGAAAACCATCAGTATTATAGAAGATGCTATGTAAGTGATTTATATACAACCAAAGAGGAAATAGCACCAATACAAGTGAAAAACAGAATTGAGGTAGTAAGGAAAGTTGCATTAACAAGAAATAGAAGTCAACAGAAGTTTCAGAAGTAACTGTGAACAGGTGACTTACACGAAACCCAGAAATGTCAAATACACACTTATAAAGAGTATAGCTTTATCAATAATTTCTAAAAAATTAAAATTTAAGCCAGAAAGACACATCATTTTAGAGCAAAAGGACAAAAATTAAAAATAATATTGATATAATATTGGCAAGAAAACTGAAATTAATTTTTGTTAATGGTAGAAATGTCCGTTTGTATAGATTAAGTAATTTATTGTACAAGGGTAAACCTGTATGAATGTCTTGAAGATGAGTTGTTACATGTATCAAAGTTTAAAGTTTGCATGGCATTACTTTAAGAAATTCCACCTATAGCAAGATAGTTATGGATATATTTACACAAACATGCACACATAACAACAAGGCTAACATTAAATAAAGGTATGAGGCAAACAAGAAAACATA
>LZPO01034955.1:72765-90424 GCA_001675575.1 Neotoma lepida
TGACAGCCATTGACTGGCTGTAGCTCTCCATCTAGGGATGGGGCTTTATGACATTTCCCCAATACATGTTGGCATATTGGCTGGTATGTTCATTTTGCTGGTCTTTACTATATAGCTATATTGTTAGTTTCTTGAGTGTATATTCCTGTCATTTATAGAAGATGGTATTTATTTAGTAGTAGGTACAGANGTTTCATTGTAGGTGTACCACTTGGGGTTAAGCATCCCATAGTCATTTATTCTCTGCAAGTTGACCAGATCTCTGTAGGACCCNCTTTCTGATTCAAAAAGAAGTTTATTTGATAAGAGTAAGAACCACACTTGGGTACAAGGACAAGTNTTTGNAAATTGTACTAGCTAAGGAAAACGGCAGTCGTAGGTTCTCCTCTAGGGTCTCGGACCTCTCCAGGTGTGNGTAGTGGTTAGATTTAAAGTAGCAAGCATGAAATCCCACCTATGAGCTGCCCTTACTTTCCATTTAGACAGCTGTTGGCTACTCTCAAAACTCTAGTGTTACTATTGCACCACCTTGGCCNCTTCCATTTCCTAGTTGCTGTGAATATAGTGCCAATGAACATGCTTGAGCAAGTATCTGCAGAGCAGGATGTTGAGTTATTTGGGTCTGGGGTGGTTTAATTGGATCAGACAGTAGGTCCATTTTTAGCCTTTTGAGAATTCCCCACACCAATTTCCATGAAGCCTGCAGCCATTTGCATCCCACCAATAGTGGATGAAGGTTTCCCTGTATCTTCACCAGCATTTGTTGTCTGTTGTTTTCTTTTTTTCTTTTTCTTTTCTTTTTTTCTTTTTTTTTGGTTTTTTTAGCTTTGGCACCTTTCCTGGAACTCACTTGGTAGCCCAGGCTGGCCTCGAACTCATGAGATCCTCCTGCCTCTGCCTCCGGGGTGCTGGGATTAAAGGCGCGCGCCACCACTACCTGGCTCTGTTGTTTTCTTAATCCTAGCCACTCTGGCTGGGCTAAAATGAAATCTCAAAATAATTTTAATTTGCTTTTCCCTAAATGTGAACACCTTTAAAGATATTCCTTGGCTATCTTTATTTCTTCTCTGGAGTGTTCTTTGTTCAGATCAGAGCACACTTTTTATTGAGTTGTTTTCCTTGACTATATATATATATATATTGCTGGAAAAGATTCTCTTTCCCTCTCTGTGGGTTTCTTCTTCACTCAACTGATTGTTTCCTTTTTAGTTTTATGAAGTCCCACTGTTGACTTTAATTCCTGAGACTTTCCTACATTTGTATCTTGTTAGCCTATGTTTTCTCCTAATAGTTCCAATATTTCAGGTTTACATTTAGGTATTTGATCCATTTGAATTTTATTTTTGTGCATGGCAATAGATCTGGTTCTAATATTAGTCTTCCATATGTAGACATCTAAATTTACCTCACTGTTTGCTGAAGAGACTGTCTTTTCTCCAGAGTGTATTTTTATTTTGATATCTTTGTCAAATGTCAAAAGCTACAATCACATGTGCTTAGATTTGAATCTTCTGTTGTGTTCCATTGTTCCTTATGTCTGATTTTGGTGCAAGTACCAGGCTGTTTTTATTACTATAGCTCTGTAATATGTCTTGAAATGTGCAATTATAATCCATTCAGTAATATTTTTTTGCTCAGATTTGCTTTGGCTACTTGGAGTCTTTTATGGTTCCATATAAACTTCAGAGTGTTTTTTTTATGTTTCTGTGAAGAATATTGTGGGATTTTGATTGGAGTTGCATTAAATCTGTATATAGTACAATGATTATTTTCACAAAATTAATTCTACCGATCTATGAGCATGTCTTTCCACCTTCTTGTGCCTTCCACAATTCCTTCCTTCAGATACTTAAAACCTTCATTGTAGAGGCCTTTTGCCTTCTTGGTTAATTTATTCCTAGATATTTTAGTTTTGGGGAGGGCTATTATGAATGGTAGAGTTCCCACGATCTATTTTTCAAAATTTTTGTTATTGTTATACAGAAACACTTGAGTTTTGCCACTTTGCTACAACAATGGGGGTTGTGGAGATGGCTCAGTGGTGAAAGTTGTTCTANGATTAGGACTTGAACTTGGATCCCCAGAACCCACATAGAAAAGATAAACATAATGGTGCATGTAATTCTTGTAATTCTGATACTGGGGAGGTGGTGGAAATATGTGGATCCCTGGGACTCACTGACCAGCCAGCCTAGTCTACACAGTAAGCTCCAGGCCTTTGGGAGACACTGTCCCAAAGGAAAAACACAAAAAAATGGATGTGGATGGCTCCTAAAGAATGACACCCAAAGTTGTCATCTGACCTCCACATAGCCATGTGGAAACACACAGGAATTAGAATTTATGGAGCATCAGATGCCTATGGCAGGTGTTCAAAGTGATTAGCTGTACAACAGCACCAAGGCACAGAAAGAAGGTCTGGGATGCTGCCTAGCTCCTGAGTATCATTGGTACAGAGACTCACTGAAGCTGTCCCTGTAGCTTGGAATCTCATGGATGATAGAGTTTCTTCTTCAAGCACAGTAGGGAAGATATGGGAAGATGAGGAAAATGCTCAGATTGGTCTGTGGTTTTGTAACATGTCTACCTGTTCTTGCATTTGATGTTAAGCTAAAAACACATCTTAGGAGACTCTCAGCTTCAAATCAGTCAATTGACCATTATATTAGTTACTTCTCTATTGTAATAAAACACCATAACCAAAGCAACTTACAGAAGAAAGAGTTTATCTGGGCTTATGGCTCCAAAGGGATAGAGTCCATGATGGAAGAGTGGAGGCAGCAGGCAGCAGGCACTGGGCAATGGGCAGCAGGCACTGGGCAGCAGGCAGCGGGCAGCAGGCACTGGGCAGCTGGTGGCAAGCAGCAGGCAGCAGGCATGGTACTGGAACAAGCACAAGTAGAGAGAGAGATCCAAGAATGGGCTGTGGTTTTGAAACCTCAAAGCTGAGCCCCAGCATACTTCCTCCAGCAATGACATGCCTCCTAAACATACATGGACAGCGCCACCACCTGGTGACCATGATATCTCAGGGCATTTTCAGTCAAATCACCACAGCTATAAACTTAAAACTGGAGTTAGAATCCCAGACCAGATTATGCTCATGTCTGCAGCACTCCATTGATTTGGGGATCCCTGCTGTTACAGGGAGGGAAAGACACCCTACTGAGAACCGAGCTTGCTTAGGAACAGAACTCTGTCCACAGGGTCCAGAGATGTCAAAAGGCTACCCGTGGTGATACCCACTCCCAAATGGGCACACCTCGACAAGATGTGTCTCTCTTCAGCTCCCCCACACCCACAAAGTCAAATACTTTTCCTTGGCATCCCCTACTTTGCATGCCACCCGTAAATCTGGGTTAGACTGGATACAGGCTCGTGTTATAAAACTACTTCACTGAAACCTATTAGAAGGGACCCTCTGCTCTGCCTTGTGGGTCTGAGCTTTGCTAGGAGCCTCTGTCATGCCTAAAGCACTGGGGGCTAGACTTTAGAGTTCCTACTATACTGCCTTCTGTTTGTCCATGGTGTTAATAACTCTTCTAACAAACTTCTTACTCAAAAAGGCAGTCTACTTCGGTGTACCCTGTGAACCCCATGCTCAAGACCTTTTATGGCTACTGTTTCATTCTCTTTGAGGACCAGAGCCTCTGACAGGTCCAAAGTCACTGGAAAGGAAGGAAATTTACAATTCAGAAGCAAAGCCCCTTCTTTCTCTTATAAATCAATCGCTTTGAGAAAGGCTAGCCTGGAAATTGGGCTCCAAGGGTTTTGGATTTGGAACAGAATTGCTTCTCCATCAGACAAGCTTTTATTGTCGGGGGTCCTAGTTCTACTGGCTGGCAGGAAAGTTGAAACTCTGAAGAAAAAGAAGCAAGATCTTCCGAGGGCTCAAAGTCATCTGTGCTAATATACCGGGGCCTCAGCGGCTGACATCTCACAGCAGTGGAATTAAACATGTGTAACCTGCGGTCCCTCTACAAGACTTTGCAAGGAAATGTAACTTTATCATGCCCCTCAGAGAGATCCCACCGCTTCTAAATAGACCAAATTGGATAAAAGCATCCTTGACATTTCATTAATTTTTATCTACCAGAGAGACAAGGTTTCCTTTGACAGGTTTGAAGGAATTCAGTTAATGCCATTTGCTTCCCCGCTGCCCTCCGTGAGCTTCAAGGATAGGCTTCGTTCTGATGTTCCAGATGCCTTGAATGTTTGGAGATGTTTGAGGGTTTTGAAGTGTGTCTCAGAGAAGGAACTTAAACGTTCAATTATAACTAAAATTCTCCTGTGCCATTGCAGGGTGAGACCTCGAGAAGAGCAGGAGTTGTGCCCCTTGAATTTCTCAGCCTTCTGAGTCAGTTTCCAACCCTCCAAGAATGGCAAGATGAGGTTGGGTTCTGTTCTGGGCAAGACTTATGGTTGGAATTAATGGTCATTGGTAACTTTATTTCCTAAGGACAAAGGCATCCATTCCAGTTGTGTATACAAAGTATTATCTATGTAATTATTCTTTGAGGATTTCATACATGTATACAATGAAATATGATTGTATTTACCCCCATTTACTTTCTAAACTCCCCTAATACACACACACACACACACACACACACACACACACACACACACACACACACGTGCGCGCGATGGCTAATATTGATGGCCAACTTAACTGAATGTAGAATCAACTAAAATGCAAGCCACTGGGCACTGCTGCAAAGGATTTTCTTGATCAGATTATTTGAAGTGGGAAGACCTCTCCTGGATGGAGATGGCACTTTCTGGTGACAGCTCTGATATAAGGGCATGGGAGAAGGAAACTTTTATTTTTGCCTGCTTGCTCTCACTCTTGATGGCAAGTTCACGTAAGCCGTTGCTGCAGCATCCATTCACTGTTGTTAAAACCTGCTTCCTTGGGGCTTCCAACATGGGCTAATGACCAGCATCTCTCCATGAGTCCTCCAGGCCTTTAGCACCAAGTGGAGACTGCTGAGAAATCCAGCCTTGTGAATTGAACAACTACCATATTTCCAGCCTCCTTTATATAAGATAACCTTGTTGGGCTACCCAGAACCGCCTTTTAATGTATCAGTCTTTCTCTTTAGAGAACTCTGACTAATAAACCTCCCAACACTTCCTCCTTTTAACCTTGTTCTACATTTTTTTTTAAATCATGAGGTCCATTTAGGGCTTCCCATATGTACACATGTGTGGAGCCTTCCAAGGGAGTGTGGGAAACCTACCACATCTGCCACACCTTCAAAGAAGAATGATTCTTCTTTCTCCAGTGGTTATCATCGTCTATGAATAGATCCTCAGTTAAGGTGAGGCCTCGTGAGCTCTTCTCCCATTCATGCTGGACTTTATCTAGGACATCGTATGGAGAGCAGCCATATATCACAGAGCACTACTCTTTAATATTGGAGTCCAGCAGGCTTCATTTTCTCTTCTTGAGGACTGTGGCTGGCTGACCACATTAATGGACTCTCATATCTATACATTTGGCCCTTTGACTCTAAAGTCTCCTCATTCTAAAGTTGAAGCCATGTGATAAAAGGGACAGTGGAATGATTGCTTCTGTGTTTCACTTCCCTCTTGCTTCTCTTCCACAACTATTAAAATGTGGAGAAACACTCAGGGCCAGCCTTCTGAAGGAAGAGGGGAGCCATGAATGTGGGAAAGGCAAGGAAAGGAAAGAGCCCAGAGTCCCCTTTCATCAGAGCCAGGCTAAACCACTTTAGTGACCACCTCACTGCCATGTGACAAAATGAGGCAAAAGCCATAGAAGGATTGCATCAACTCCCCCCAGAGCCTGGGCCCCAGGCAGCCTGTAGCATGGGAGCTGCTCAGTCTGTGTTGTCTTCAATATCTGGATGGTTGGGCTGTTGTGTGCTGTGAATAGCAAGATAACATGCCTGATACTGAGTAGATTAAAAAAAATAAAAATCAGTCCACTTGTCACTTGAAAACACACACTCCAATAGCTTTACTTATTTTTCTCTTATTCAAAATAGCTCTTCCTTCCCTAAATGATAAAATTCAAATTTACTGTGATAGTCAAAATATTCTGTCGTGTGTCTATTTCCGTTTCATTATTTGATTTCCACAAGTGATATCTTTGCCCAAAGACTATTCATCATTGAAGGAGGGATGACAATACTGAGTGTGCATTGCATTTGAGTATGGGTGCCCTATTTTACAAGTGTGGACCCAGGTTACATAACGCACATGGTCTCATTTCATTTTTCCTTCCGAATGATTGAGTCCCTGTGCAGACAAACACACTTTGATGAANATAATGACACAGTTACCAAAGTCATATGGTCCTGTTGTGGCTAAACTAGGGCCTGAGTACACAATCGTCTTCCTTAAACTGGCCTTTCCCAATAGTTTCTGAATCTTAGGAAACCAGGCTGTAAGATGAAGACAATAGATGGAGGAAGGTGGCAGATGGAATGTCAGCCGGAAGTCTGAGGACAAAGAATCAAGTGAACAATCCTGCTGATGCACTTACTGCTTGGGGAGAACATGCCAGGGGCTGGCAGAGGAACGTATACCAGTGCTATGAAGGCAGGAGCTCAAATGTCAGCAGATCTGTGGGGGTGGGGTCCGTCAGGGAATACAAGAGACAAGTTGATGGAGACCACATCTTCTGACTGGAGATTTGGAGACTCAGAACGAAGTGTTTACCAACCANGATTAAAGTGCTAGAGTAGACCAGAACTGGAGCCTCCCTCCTCTCCATATTCTTACCCATCTGTGATGATGGATATTGCCTGTTAGCCTGCCAGGATTTAGGATCGCCGAGGAGACAAAACTCTGGGCATGTCTGTGAGAGAGCTTCTAGCCTGGATTAACTGAGGTAAGAAGACCCACCCTTAATGTTGGTGGTACCATTCTATGGACTTGTGCCCCAGACTGAAGAAACAAAGAGAAAGTGAGCTGAGCATCGGCATTCATCTCTCCTGGCTTCCTTACTGCGAATGCAATGTGAGTAGCTGCCTCATGCTCCTGCTGCGGTGACTTCCCGCCACGATGACTGCACCCTCAAATCGTAAACTGAAATCAACTTGTCTTTTCCTAAATTGCTTCTGTTGGGCATTTTGTTTCAGCGATGAGAAAAGTGACTGAGATTCCTGTTCTGANGGATAACAAGATCCACATTGCTTTCTTGTATTGAACAATGTTAAGAAACAACCACACTATTACCTCTTTGACATTTAGAATACAGTTTTATTTTAAATGAAATAAAATTTCACAGAGAAATGGAAAAGAATGTTGTGCAACAATTTCTTCTGAACATTTCCCCCTGAATTGAGGGTCTATAAATAAGTCTCAGGAAATTCTAAGTTGAATCATTCCTCCCAGGAGGGAGGAGAGAGAGGCGCTATATCGTGACCCCTTTGGAGGGTTGAACGACTCTTGTACAGAGGTCTAATATCAGATATCCTGCATATCAGATATTTACATTACAATTCATAATAGTAGCAGAATTATAGTTATGAAGTATGATTTTATGCTTGGGGGTCAGCACAACATGAGGAACTGTATTAAAGGGTCATGGCATTAGGAAGGGTGGGAACCACTGATCTAGAGAATCAGGAAGTAAGCAACCTTGCAAGTCCCAGGGAGAGGAAACTTACAGTATAAGCCTCCTCCCAAAGCTTATAACAGCAGTAAGCCATTTTCTGGGGAGGAGAGAAGGGATGGGGCTGCCTGAGGAGACTCTCCAGCATGCCCTGCTATCTGGTANCTATGCAGAGAACTCCAGGATCACAACTTTCATTGAGACATCACTATGGGTGGGAGTGGGCTTTTCTAGGATGCAGCTACCTTTGATCATCCCTGCTCCTATAAGTAAACACTCATCCATATCCCTATAATTATCTTCAGTAAACTCATTGGTGTAATTGTTGCTTGTTCTGTTGCTGGATAGGGACATGTTTGTTTTATCACCTCAGTCAAAGCCTTGCACTACAGAGGTCCAGGAAGATCCTATGCATCCATCATCAATCATCCTCTGGTGTCAACACCTTGTAAAACAAGAGAAGACCCCAAATAGGAAAGGGATGCAGCTACAACCCACAGAGACTCTATGAGACATGTGTGTGCATGGCTTCATAGCTCTTTTTAATAGCTACCATGATCAGCCTACTTAACTAGGAAACAATCACGGTGCCCCTCAGTATCCCTCTGCAGCCACATTCTAAGTGAATTTTTCTTGGTAACCCAGCCACCACTCCTGTGTGGTTCATATTTTCCTCTGTTATTTCACTAATGACCTACATAAGGAACCAGACAATACCTGGTATTGAGATTGGCCATTCCCTCAACATAACTTTCATGAGATTTGCCCATATAGCTGTCTGTGCGTCTGNAGTCTCTTCTTTTTACTATCGAACTGTCATTCATGGTTCAGATGAGCCCTATGTGTCTAACCATTCTTCCACTGCAGAGAGTTTATGTATTTTCCAGTGTGGGCTACTTACAAATAGAACTGCTATGAATATTTATCTGNAAATTTATTCCTGGAAACCGCTTTCCATTTCTCTAGGTTTTACACCCAAGAGAGCAATTGCTGTGCCTTATAGGGAAATCATTTTTACTTTTGAAAAGCACTGTCAAACTATTTTTCACTTTGAATTATTTTACATTCCCACCAGCAATGTATGTGTGCTGAAATACATCTTTATAGGTACATAGATCTGTCTATCATATATCTAACTTAGATCTGTCTGTCTGATTGCCATCTATCTATCTATCTATCTATCTATCTATCNATCNATCTATCATCTATCTATCTATCTATCTATCTATCTATCTATCTATCTATCTATCTATCACATTAGCCATTCTGAATCAGCATCACTGTGGTGGTAGCTCACATTTATCTAGTTCATCTAATGGTTAACAATAATGATGTTGAGTCCTTTTATGTGCCTGTGTACCATCTATATATATCTTCAGTGAAATATCTGTACTTTGCTTTGTTCATTGCTTTTAATTATTTGTGCTCTGCTGCTGTGTTTTTAGCCTTTTTGATATAAATCCTTTTTGATACCAGTCTTCTTCTGTACATGTAATAGCAGCTATTCTGTCCCAGTTTGTAAACTGTATTCTCATTCTCTTTACAGAGTCCATTAGGGAAAAAACTATTTTAATTTTGATGAGATTCAATTTATTTTTCCCTTTTATGTGGTACACAAATGGTTTCAAGTTAGTCTATTTTCCTATGTTTTATTCCAATAGTTTAAGGTTTTACATTTAAGTATCATGCTTGAGTTAATTTTCCTATAAGGCATGACTTTTTAAATTATAATTGTTATTTTTTTATTTCTTTTCTGCTGTCTCCCTCTCTCTACCTCTACCCCCTATGGCTATATCCAGTTGCTCAGGCATTAATTCCTTCTCAAATGAACTTAGTTTGCTTCCTTGTCAAAAACTAATGGCATATTTGTATAGATCTATTTCTGCATTCTGCATTCGTCTCATTGATCTGTATATACACCTTTGCTAGCACCACAATAATCTGATTATTCTAGCTGTGTAGCAAGTCTTAATATTAGGAAGAGTAACTTCATCTTACTTTGCTTTTTTCCCAAATCTCTCNTTTGTCTATTTAGCATATTTCTCTTGTCATATGAATTTTAGAACACACTTGTATGGCCTTTGAAAACTCCATGCTGGATTTTGGTGAGAATTGTATTAAACCATACATATATTAGGGAAAGTTATATTCTTTACTATATGTAACACTTTTCAATTTGAACACACTATATTTCATGAAACATTTTGGTATTTGATAACTTTATCACATTTTAAAATTTCATCATACAGATCCTAAACATTTTATTCTAGTTATAAGTCAATAGTTCGCCGGGCGGTGGTGGTGCACGCCTATAATCCCAGCTCTCGGGAGGCAGAGGCAGGCGGATCTCTGTGAGTTCGAGGCCGGCCTTGTGTACAGAGCAAGTTCCAGGACGTGGTGATTGCACAGGGAGACCTTGTCTTGAGAAACTAAATAAAGAAAAAAAAAGGAAAATATAAGTCAATAGTTCATTTTTTGTTAGCTTTGCATTTTATGTGAATTTCTCCTTCGCTATCAGAAATGCTATTGATTTTTGTGCATTTATCTTGCAGATTGTGACTTCACTGAATTAACTTATTAGTTCTATCAGGCTTTCTCATTGCTGCTGCGAATTGCTTGCTATCTCTCGTATGGGGAATTCTATCTAGAGATAGACAATTTTCCATGGTGCATGTTGCTTATTTGTTTATTTCAGTGGCAAGAACTTGTACAAACATAGCCAGTCTATGTGGTGAGAAACAGCACATTTTCATTGCCTCTGGAGCTAAAGGAAAACATTTGTCCTTTGCTATTGAGTCTGGAGTTAGACAAATTATAAAAAGTGCTCTCTGTGTGGGGCCATCACCTTTGTTCGTATAATTCCATATTTTAAGACTGAACATGAATTTTAACAAATGTTTCAGTATCAACTGATATGATTTTTCTTCATCTGAGGATGATGGATCACATGGATGAACTAGTCTTAGAAAGCTAAAATATATACCACCCAGCAAGGGGATATATATGTTGTTATATTTAATTTACTAAAATTTTGTGCAAGATTTTGCATCTACAGAGTTATATTGCTTTTTTGAGGGGGAGTGTTTATATGCATGTGCATGAGTGCCTGCTCACGTGAATGTATATGTGAGTGTGTGCAAATGTATGTGTGTGAGTGTGAATGTGTGAGAGTATGTGCACACGAATGTATGTGTCGGTGGGTGTATGAGTGTCTCTGTGTGTGATTATATATGAGTGTTCAAATGTGTGTGATTGTGCATTGTGTATCATATGTGTGATTGTGTTAGTGTGTCTGCAAGTATGTCCATCATATAATGTCAACTCTTGTAAACAGGAGGTAAAATGCTGCAGGGAAGTCGTGTGGGCCCAAGACTTGGGGAAGGTATTATAAGCACAAATTCTACTGACTTTATAATTATACTTGTCTTTTCATGGTGGCTGCATTTAAGAAATCTGGTTTTTTTATGAATTGATCTATTCTTCTAAGTTGGCAGATTCACAAGCTTGCTTTTGTTGATAGTGTTGCCTTCCTGCCGTTTGACGTCTGTGAGATCTGTTCTGATGCTTCCCATTTCGCTTGTGCATGAGCATTACCCATTTTCTCTTTATTCATCTTTGTCAACCTTGCTAATGTTTTATCTTTTTCTAAACTTGAAATCAAACTTTGACCTTATTAATTTTCTCCATTGTTTTCCTATTGGTTAACAACCTTCATTTCCAGCATTTAAAAAATTATTATTGCTTCTCTCCCTTTCCGTCAAGTGTACTTTCTTCATTTTCTAGCTTTTGATTTGTCTTGTGGGGTGTTTGTTTGTTTTGAGACAGGTCTTACTCTGTAGACCAGGCTGGCCTCAAACTCACAGAGATCCTTCTGCCCTTGCCTTCCAAGTGCTAGGATTAAAGGTATATTTCACCACGCCCAACTCGTTTTCTGGCTTTAAAGTAGAAATCTACACTTCTGGTTGGAGGTCTTCTTGGCTTTTATGTCTCCCTTTCAGAACTGAGGGCCTTCTCACAAATCTTTGTGTGCTGTATTTTATTTCCTTCCAGTGTGTGCATTTTTTAAATTTCCTTTGTGATTTTTCTCCTTGAAATTTTAAAAAGTATATTGTTTAACATCCATGTGTTAGGCATTTTCATATTGTATTTCTGTTTTATGTTTCTAATCTGATTCTTTTAACAACAGAGAAAATATTCTACATTGTTTTAATTACTTTTATTTTTTAAAGCTTTCTCTAATGACAAGGAGATGGTATAACTCAGTGAATGCATCTAGTCATTGTTTTCTCATTCTGACAAAAGCAACTCATGAATGAAGGGAGTTATTTTGGATTGCAGTTTCAGGCTATAGTCTATCGTGGACTATAGTCTATCGTGGAGAAGAATTCATGGTGTCAGGAGTGTGAGGCAGCTGCACACATTGTATCTGCAGTCATCAAGCAGAGAATGATGAATGCGGGTGCTAAGCTCACCTTTTCTTTTTTATTTTGTCCAAGACCACAGCTCGTTAAATGTTATTGGACACATTCAGGGGGGGTCTTTCCACCTCAACTAATCTAAACTAGAAAGTGTCTCACAGACATAGCCAGAGAGTTGTCTCTTCCCTGATTCTAGATCTGATCAAGTTGGCAATAAAAATTATTACAACATCCCATGATCAATTAAAAAGAACATGCATTCTCCCATTGTACAGTGGTGTGTTCTGACAATGTCAATGAGATCTTGATGTTTCAGGACAGTTCACTTCTTCCACAACCTTCTAATTTTGTCTCTAGCAGCTCAACAATTGCTGAGAGTGATGGAATTTCAAAGTTTGAGGGTTGTTCAAGGATTTGAATATGTCTTCTGCCTAATCTCTGATTTGTTGTTTCACGAATTTTGAACTCTTGTTTTTTGCGTTCACATGTAGGATTATTAGATGCCTTTGGTGCATCCATCTATCTTTATCAACACGCAAAGTTTGTGTTTAACCATTGTACTTAGACCTGATATCATTAGTAATAGCAATTACTGCAATACAGCTGCTTTTCTTTAACACTTAAAATTGAGCTCCATTTCCATTGCATTTCTTTCAGCCTGCTTGTGATGTTATGATTGAGTTTCTTGATTTCTATGATTTCTTGCACACATACTGTTGTTTAATCACTTTTATTAAATCCACTATGTCTAATAGATTTTTATTNCTCACAATTGAAATAATTCCCTATGTGGATGTGTATCTTCCATTTATTATTTTTGTTTAATCCTTCTGTTTGACTGTCATTGCTTTATATTTGGTGTCTATTACTTAAACAGTTCTGAAAGTTGTATTTCATTTATTCGCCAACCTAAGCATATTGTTTTGTACACATTTTTTGAGTGATTGTTTTGTTTACTTAGTAACATTTATATATGAAAATAACCATGGCCTATTTGTTGGTATTATGTCTTGCCACTTTGCATGAAGTATAGAAACCAACAATCACTCACAGTCCTTCACCGCATGATAAATTTGCCTTGTGTATACATATTTAGTATGTGTGATGTGCTTGTGTGTGTGTGTGTGTGTGTGTGTGTGTGTGTGTGTGTGTTGTGCCTGTAGAAACCAGATATCAGCACTGGGTATCTTCCTCAACCACTTCACCTTATAATTTGAGATAGCATTTCTCATTGAACCAAGTACTCACCAAGTTGGCTAGACTGGCCATCTGCCAAGTTCCAAGGCTCAGCCTGTTTCAGCGTGCTGGTGTTGGGATAATAGGTGCATGCTAGAATGCTCAGCCTTTTATAGTTGTGCTGAGTTATCTGACCTCGGATCCTTACACTTCTGCAGCAAGTACTTTGCCACCTGAGCCATTTTCTAAGCCCCTTGGCAGTGTAACTTTTGATGCAGATGTAAAATATTATGAAGGAAACTCACGAGGAGAAGGCCCATGTGTCATGCTTGTTTCTGTTTTCACACACTCCATTACTTCTCCTTCCTTAACGCAGGTCTGTGCTTTCTGCTTCCCTTTTCCTTTCTGTGGGGAAATCTTCCTTCAGTCGATCTCTCAGGCTAGACCTGCTAGCAATAAATTCTCTTAGGTTTCATCCATCTGAGTATAGCTTTATTTCCCTTCATTTCTGAAGGACGTTTTTAGTGATATGCCATCTAAGACTGACAATTTGTTCCACTAAGGCCTTGAAAATAATTTACCACTTCTTCTGCCCTCCATTATTTTGTTGCTGCCCGTGTGGGATTCTCCTATAAGCAGTGCATCATGATTCTGCTCACTGCAGGAACTGCTGCTTCATCTTGNGTTTTCAGAAGTCTACGGAGACAATATGGCATGAACGTCTTTGAGTTGACTCAGGGTTCTCATAGTATCTCAGATCTGTGGCTTAGGTCTGATGTCTCATTAGGAATTTTTGAAGATCTGTGCTGTGTAGCTGAACAAGGAATTTCAGAAGGTTAGAATGACTGAGATGAATTACAGACTCATAATATTTTCAACTAGGGGGTTTATGAGCACACAACCTCCTCGTAAGTCAAGGAACATCGTATTTATTTGCAGAGGGAGGAAAGAGATAAGGATCCTTTGCCAGAAAATGTGAGTATGTGAACTCTTGTTCTGGAATCTGACAAATATTGTTTGTTCTTTGTAAATGTGATGAGCATGTGGCCTATTACGAAAAATGACTGACGCTCTCAACTACTCACTGAACTCACATACAAAACCTGTGTATTTTCCATTTATCTAAAAAGAGATGAAAAAGTAAACAGAAAATTATCTGAAAGAACTGCAACAATATGGGCTCTTGAGGTGGTTCACNGGTAAAGGTACTTGCTGCTGAACTTGATGACTTGTATTCCATCCTCAGGACCCTCACAGTAAAAGGACACTAACAATTCCCTCAAGTTGTCTCTGTTGTGTGGCAGTTTCCTCTGAGAGAAAACCATCCACTGTGGTTTCTTCCCCTGGAGGGAAGCTCATCATTAAGACACAGGATGTTTTTGCAAGGAGGTGAAACAACAGAGTGTGTTAGAGGGAGATGAGCCATCTTATCCTGCTAGGAATCTCATTAAGCTCAAGAAGTAAACAGCTCAAAGCCTTCAGGAAGTTCCTAAAACTGACAAGATTCACTAGGTACCTGTCTCCCCAGGCTTATATAATCTATAGTGCCTACTGAGAGACATAGTCAGACCAGATTAGCTGCCTAAAAGACTATCAGACAACTGTGGTTCTTGGAAGAGGCTCAAACTAGCCAAACCACCTGGGAGAAGCAGAGATCAGCCAGGAAGTCTGAAAGTCACTCTCCAACCTATTGAACTGTGTGCAGGGTGTGCAGTGCACTCTAGGTTTCAAGCCTCTGTGAGTGTCACCTATGCTCTGGTGGGCTTTTAAGTGTCTTTGAGTAAATTCTGCTCCCCTAAGTAACTGCTCATCCACACTCCTGTAAGTAACACCAATAAAATTCACTGGTTCACCTAGTTGGACGTTGGCGGCTATTGATTCTCCATATGGGGTAGGTAGAAATTTGCTTACTTCTCCCTAGAAATAGTGTCACACAATAGTTCACTGAACTCCACATGCCTACCATGGTACGTACACACATGTACAAGCACACACAAAATAAATAAATAAATAAATAAATAAATAAATAAATAGATAGATAAATAAATAAATAATATTAAATTTTTATAAGTAAGAAATAAGAAGTAATAAAATTTTCCCATCTTATTTTATAATTCCTCCTTGAGTTTATGTGTGGTCTTCTTCACCCATCCAGTATTGGTTAGAGTTCTCTAGAGGAACAGAACAAATAGTTTGAATATACATATATATAGGTATATACATGATTTATTGAATNAGCCTTTANTAACATAGTAGCAACACTTGTCTCAAACCTGATAGGCTGAGAACTCAGTAGTCACTTGGTCCTTGAGGCTGATGCCTCAGCAGTCCTAAACTGGTGCTGAAAATCGAAAAGGTTCCTGGAGATCCTCTGTCTTAAGTCCACACTGGAATCTTGGAAATGCTGGTTCTGACATCAGCAAAGGAACCACCACCACCACCATCATCATCATCACCATCATCATCATCTTCAGCAGCAGCAGCAGCAGCAGCAGCAGCAGGAGGAGGATAAATCAACTCAGCATCAAAAGGGGAACACAAATAGGCAAGAGGGAAGGACAAGAGAGCAAAAGGCAATATCCCTGCTGCTGTGCCCCTTTGGATCTGTGCTGCTACCAGAAGGTGCTGTCCATGTTTGGGGCAGGTCTTCCCCACCAATCAGAACAATCCTTCAATGGCAGGTCCCTACTCAGGCGGTTTTCATTATTAAAGCCAACCATTGCACACCCTTCCCCCAAAGAAGAAAGATACCTTAAATACACTGTGAAAACAGTTCATGTGTTCACTGGCAGCTGGATTCCATGAGCTTTGGTGAAGGGGAGGCTATAGTTTTTGGAGCTCTACGTGTGGCCCCCAGGAGCAAGAAGATACAATAAACGCTCATAGGTGAGAGGCAGTGGTGTGGAGAAAGTGTTCCAGAAGACCATGAAAGGGCTCAGTCTGATGGTGTAAGCATCTTCCGCTCTTTCCTGACCAGTGAGGTAAGAAACCTTCCTCTCCAGTAGCCCTCCAAAGAAAACTTAACAGAAAAGAATTTTTAAAATACTTTGACTAAAACACCAGCAATGAGGAAAGGGCTGGAGAGATGGCTCAGTATCATGAGGGCTGAATAAGAAAGAAAATATATCTATAGACACAGAAGAGCATTGAGCATAACTCAAAATGTATTTATAATAAAATTAGCATCTGAAAACTAGGTCTAATAGGCCAGTCTTTCCTTCAAGAAAAGAGGAGAGAGAGACACTGAAGGTTGTCCACCAAGATAAAGAAAAAGTTAGGGCATCCTCTATCCTTATCAACCCAACATTATTGGATTATTGGAAGCCTGTCTAGTACAATGAGAGAGAGAGAGAGAGAGAGAGAGAGAGAGAGAGAGAGAGAGAGAGAGGAAGAAGGAGAGAAGGAAGGAAGAAAAGAAGGAAAGGAGGGAAGGGAAGGAGGGAGGAGAAAGGACAAAGATGCAATTATTCCATCATCACATTATTTTTCATCACAGAGAAAAAGAACCAAACCATGCCAAGAATAATAAGCAAGCACAGCAAAGTGGTAAGACACAAGGTCAAAAAGTTTAATTGTAAAATTTAATTGCCTTCCCATATCAGTAATGAATAACTAGAATTTGAAATTAAAGCAGTATTGTCTTGTATAATAGTAATAAAAATGAGGCGCTTGGGAATAAATCTAACAAAGTATGCATAAGACATCGAGGAGGTGAACCTAGGCACAGACCTGAAGTTTATGTAAAGATGAGAACAACATGGATAGCAGCCCAAAGGTAGAGTAATGAAAGCACAAAACCAACTGAACAACATAGGGAGAGAGTTTGTGTGATCCAGCATCCAAATGGAACCCAATGGAACAATTTATGCAACATAATAGATAATGTACTAGAAAAATTGTATTCCAAAGCATAAAATAACATAAATACCTCTAAATCTATACTTCTATAAGTAAATCAGTGGAAAAAATAGGGAGAACAATTCAATCTCTTGCATGAAAGAATTTCAAAGTCATACATTTCCTGTAGAGTGTCTGGAGGATGACTTCTGCCTCTTAAAGGTAAGCTGTGCACATTGCTTCACTGTCAAAGAAGGGAGGAATAGGAAAAACAATGACTTCATGGTGGAGAAGTCTGGCCAGACTCCTGAGGCCAGGAAACAAAGTGCAGCATCAACAACAGCAGGTCATTCAAAGAGAAAGCAGAGGACACGATGCAACTACATGATCTTTGAAGAAAAAAGAGGAAGAGAGGAGAGGAGAGATGAGATGAAAGGAAATAAAAAGAGGGAAAGGGAGGGAGGAGAAGGCCCAGTCTGGTTGTGAGAAAAAGGATACACAAGGCTGGAGAGGTGACCCAGCCTNTGAGGGCACTTGTCCACCAAGTCTCACAAACCTGAGTCCAATCCCTGGGACCAACATGGTGGACAAAGAAGAATGACTACCACAGGATTTCCTCTGACCTGCACATGAACACCCT
>LZPO01034955.1:122207-132307 GCA_001675575.1 Neotoma lepida
CATAAGAAGTCCCCTTTCAAAGAAACATTGGAAAACTGAGATTAAAACATACCAGGTTAGAAGACCTCCTCATTCCAGATTTTTAAGTTTTTCATTTTAATGAAGAGTAACTTTTCTATTCTTTGGGCTTTAAATATTTATTTTTATTTATGTGTATGGATTCATGTGTCTATATGTATGTATGTGCAGATATGTGGGGGTTCTTCCAGAGGTCAGAAGAGGGTGTGGGATCCTCTGGAGTTGGAATTACAGGCAGTTGTGAGTTACCTGACATGGGTAACTGGGAGCAGAACTCAGGTCCTCTGCAAAACAAATAAGCACTCATAACTGCTGGTCCATCTCCCCAGTCCNCCAAGTCCCTCTTTTTAACACAACATTAGCAAAGATCCAGATTCTCACCTGAAAGAAGGAGAGAATGTAGTAACAAGCTTTCAGNTGGGGAAATGGCTCGGCTGGCAGTATTTATTGTATAAGGATGAGGACCCAAGTTTGATTTTGAAATGTTGAGAGTGGTGGCACACACCTGCAATCCTAGTGCTGGAGCCAGAGAGGAAAGAGGATCTCTTGGGCTCACTGGCCACTGCACCTAGCCTAATTGATGGGTTCCAGATAGAAGTGAGAGACCCTGCCTCAAAAAACCAACAATGTGGAGGACAAGAGGAATGACACCTGAAGTAGACTTTGGCCTACACACACACACACACACACACACACACACACACACACGCACACACACGGGAGGGGAGAATAGACACAAACAACAAAAAGAAAACAACACATATGAAGAGAGATCTTAAGGAAAACCAAAGGTAACAAGTGGAGTGAAAACTAATATATTAGAGGACTTTATGACCTCCACAGCTACAGCTAAGGCAGTAATAAAGAAGAGCCCAAGACTGAGCCAGATTCACAGGCAGTCTTACACTGAAGACCTGCCTGCCTTAGTTCTATCAGCATGTCTAATCAGCCCTCATAGGTCTGTGATGATGGAATCAATCAACTGTTTATCAAAAATGTTTGGAAAAAAAAAACACTCTCTGTGCTAAACATGAACATGCATTTTTTCCTTGACACTATTCTCTAAACAATAGAGCATAGCAATGGGGTACCATCTTGGAAGGGAGTGGAACCTTCTGGATATGGGTAGAGTCAGCAGACACAGGGCTCTGGTGACAGGGCTTGAGTGTTAGAGGTGAGCTCCTCTTCAGATCAGAACTCTCTCTGTTGCCTATCTTTCATGATGTGAGCAAGCAGCCCTCTCCTGGTGTGGGCAGAAGAGCTGATCCTACTGCCGTGCCTTTCACATCATTATGAACCATATTCCCAAAACCATGAACCAGAAGAAACCTTTCCTCTCCTTGGTTGCTTTGGTAAAGTATTCTGTCACAGTGTCAAAAAAGTAACTAACACATATGCAAATACTAAGCCATTTTATGTGGAATACCTGAACACCTATAGATTTCAGCGTCTGTGTGAGATTCTGATGCCCTTAGGAAAGGAACACATAATTTAAAGTGACAGTGCACGCCTCAGACCTAGACTAAGGTATAGTCTGACTTAGCGTTTCTATCGCTGTGATGAAACTCCATGACCAAATGAAACTTGTGAAGAAAGGCATCATTTCAGTTTACAGTTCCACCTATCATCTTTCACTGAGGGAAGTCAGGGTAGAAGCTCAAAAAGAGCAGGGACCTGAGGGCAACAGCTGATGCAGAGGCCTTGGAGGAGTGCTGCTTACTGCCCCCCCCCCGGCTTGCTCTCCTGGGATATCTTCAGGAGCTCGGACTCTACCACATGGTGCCAAGCCTTAACTTCTTTGCCTCTCCTGACTTCTCATGGTGCCAATCCTCAACTGTTCTCCATAACTCCATTGTTGTCAAAACCAGTACCACATGGGAGACTTTTAACACATAGCCAAGTTTAGCTGCCAGCATGACATGTGGCTTTAGTCCCCTCCAGACCACAGGTTCTGTGTGCTGACCCATAGGAAATATTCCCAGATTTATGATCCTCAATGATGCTGGTCTCTTCTTAATCATCTCTAATTTCTCAGCTTCAGATAGCCATCATTAATTGTCCCAGTAAAGCAAAGATTTCACTTCAGTGGTACTGCTCTCTTATTAATCACAGCCGACTCTTCGGCCCAGTTGACTAAACACCACCAATTCTTAACACAATATATCACACAAACGGCCCTGGAAGACTTTGCATTTTTTCTGAACCTTCACAAGCCAGGCTTCCATTGTCTGCACTGCTCTTAGGATTATCCTCCAAGTTCCCAAAACAGCTCTCTAAGCTCTCCACACTCAATGGCTTTTCTAGCCTAGAGTTCAAATGCCATCAAAATCCTTCCCAAAACAGATCCATCACAGCAATACTCCANGACTTGGTACTGATTTCGGTCCTGGTTAGGGTTTCTATTGCTGTGATAAAACTCTATAACTAAAAGCAACTTGTGGAGGAAAGGGTTTACTTCAGCTTACAGTTCCACATCACTGTCCATCACTGAGGGAAGTCAGGACAAGAACTCAAACAGGATAGGAACTTGGAGGCAGGAACTGACACAGAGACCATGGAGGCATGATGCTTACTGGCTTGTTCACTATGGCTTGCTCCCATGGCTTGCTTGGCCTGCTTCCTTATAGCACCAAGGACCACCAACCTAGGGGTGGCACCACTCTCAATGTGCGAGGCTCTTCTGCATCAATTGTCAATGAAGGAAATGAATCACAGGCTTGCCCACAGACCCGTCTGGTAGGGGCATTTTCTCAGTTAAGGCTTCCTCTTCCCAGATGACTCTGGCTTGTATCAAGTTGACATAAAACCAGCCAGCACAAGTACGCTGCAGATTTGGAATTATCAGACTTAAAGTCTAAGTTTCTATGATTAATATGTTAAAAANGTTAATGTCAAAATGTTAAAACACATTAAAAAAATAGATGGCATGCAAAAGAAATGGCTAACGTCCGTGGAAAGACAAAAAAGTAAACAACAAAACAAATGATCTAACCAATCCCAGTTCTTACAAAGTAAAAGCAGGAAGCTCAGAAGTTTAGTAGACAAACCAATAGAAAAAATAACTGTGAGAGGAACAGAGGTCGGTGTGCTCACAGATAAGCACTACAGGAACTAGAAATGCTAAACACACAGGGTTGTCTCTTCAAAGACAGAGATGTATAACCGGTTTTCAAACCAAAAGCAGGGAGCAGATATGATTAATGGCCTGGCGACCTTTCTGCTATCCTTATGGCCAAGACCACATTGTATTTTCTCCGAGACCCTTCTCATGAGCTTATTTTTTCTCAGTTAATCCATAGAAACTGTCTTTATGGATGGTGTCACATGTAGTCAAACTATAGAAGNCATCTTTATGGAATATGTCACATCAACTTTACANAGAGTTTCAATGAAGTTGTGTCTTAATCTTTATTGTGCACNTGGGATTGAATTATTTATCACCAAGAAATTTTCATCCAATTGCATTGTGCTTAAATGTGTCTAAAATAAACTACTTGGGGTCAGACTCTCAAAGTTTGAACCAAAAGCAGCTACTGAGTTGTGTTAAAATGAACTGCCTTCTTGCTTCCCATGGATCATTACTCTGTTGGCTGTGGTGTTCACAGAGAACACCACAGCGAACAAAATATAAAACTAAAAAAAAAATCATAAAAAGTTAAAAATAATAGAATGTAAAAGACCTATGGGACAATGTCAAAACATTTGATATATACATAACTGGAATATTAAAGAGATGAAAAAGAGACTAAAACAGAGAAAAGTACTTGAAGTAACAATGTCCAAGAACTTCCCCCAATCAGTGGTTAATTGTAAATGTATTTTTCTGAAAACATCTCCCACCTTCAAAGAGACTAAAGTTGTGCTGGAGCTTGCTACCAAGTTAATAATATGCTTTGAGATAATTTGTGACCATGTATATAACCTGCTCTCCTACTGCTAAAGTTTGACCTGCCTTTAAGAGAACGATGTAATCAGCCACACTGTACCTTGAATTTCCCATGTAATCAGCTTTTACAACTTAAGCTAAATGCATAAATTTAATCTTAAACTCAGTGATCTTCTATGCCCTTGACTCAGAAGAATGCATCTGTGATTGTGGCAATCATTTGCTGAAAATAGCCAACANGTTGAAAACAACCTTAAACAAAACAAAAATCCCATCCATGTTGGAAGCAACATGTGGATGTATGTTGATAATATCTACATGAGATTTTGTGTGCTGTTCTGGCTCAGTCAAGGTCGATAGGATAAGGTCTTCCCTTTTAAAACTCTATTAAAGATTTCTGTACAAACCATCCCTCACCCCTTTCTATTCCATGTTCTCTGTGCAGTTCAATAAATGCAGAAGAAAGTTCTTTGTTAGGGGCAGGCAAGAGGGTCAGACACAGGCAATACACAATCTATAGGCGTAACACATAGACTACATGGACAGGCACAGCAGAAAGGCCAGTAACCACAAACTATAGACAAAAGACGTAGGGAATGGAGAACTCCAATCTGGACTTGTTTTTGCTAAAGTATTCCAAGAGGAATTTTTCCTTTTTCATTCCTTAAGGCAGCATTGATGCCGTAGACACTGAAAGAATACCAACCATAATAAAAATAAAAATAAAAAATAAAAAATCTACATCCCAGCCCAGCATACACATAATGTAATGATGGAATTATTACTCAACATGTGTACAATTGTGAAAAAGAAACATATTGCTCCTGGAACTAAAAGGAATTACATATGGATGCAGGTTAGAAGGCTGATGTATAAAAGTCCATCAATTTCCTCTAGTGCCAGCAAGAAGCAAGTAGAATTATAATGTAAAAATGTGATATCATTTATGTTGGAAACCCCAAAATGAGATGCTTACACATAAATCTAACAAAAAATTATATAAGACCCAAACAGAAAAACACTATGAAAGCCTGGTGAAGGATGTCAGGAAAGATTGGAATAATAGATGATATTCCATGTTCACAGACTGGAACAATCAGTACTGCTGTGAAGTCAGTTCTTCCCACCTTTCCTGTATGGACAATACATTCAGTCACATTCCAATCAAGAATTTAGCAAAATATTTTGTGGATATCAAAATGCTGATTTTCAAGTTTCTATAAAAACACAAAAAGGCCACGATAGCTGGTTAAGTACTGAAGAAAAACCAACCTGGAAGACTGGCACCACCTGATTCTAGACTTATTGTGAGAATCCAATAATCAGGACAGGGAGGTATTGACCAAACTGACAAAGAAATCAATAATTCACAAGAAAGGGTCCAGAAATAGAACTGAATAAATATAATAAATAATCTTGATAGGACAATACAATACATCAGAAGGGAAAAGCTTTTCAACAAATGGCCCAGAATTAACTGGACATCAGCAGTATGTCCAGTTAATTCAAGTAAAACAAGTAAAATTAATCTAGACATGGATATTGTACACTTAATGAAAACTCAGAATGATTCGTAGCTCTCAGTGTAAAATGGTGACACTCATAGATGGTCACACAGGGGAAACCTGTGTGTTGATCAACCTCTGGGTTGATGGCTCTTTAAATGTAACATCAAAAACAGGATCCATGAAAAATATCCATGATCTGGGTCTCATTTAAATTTTTTGCTATGCAGAAGACATTGTCAGGAGAATAAAACGTCAAGCTACAAATTGGGACAAAATGTTTGCAAACATCATATTTGATAAAGGACTGTTATCCATGTTACACAAAAAAACTCAATAATAAGAAAAGAAACCATTCTCATCAAAGACCTTGACAAACATCACAGAATACATACAGATGGCAAATCAGCATGTGAAAAGATGTTTCTGCATTGTGAGTCATCAAGGAAATGCAAATTCAAACACTAAGGAGTTACTCCGGCACACCTATTAGATGCTTCAAATNCCTAACACTGCCAGAACCAAATCTTGGCAAGGGCATGGAGCCACAAGCACACTTACTCATTGCCTGTGGGGATGCACAAGGGTAAAGCCACTTTGTACAACAGCTTAGCACTTTCTTACAGAGATAAACATACTGCGTTTACATGATCTGACAATACTTGCTTCTTGGTCTTTACCCAAGTGAGCTGAAAATTTACACATGCACACCACCCACTGAAAGGTCTTGGATGCAGGTTCAAGCAGACACTGAGACTAAGTGTTGGGGCAGAAGGGATTTATTAAAAGAATTACTAATACCAGCCAGCCGGACAGACAGATGGACACTGGCATGGCAAGTTCAGGCCCCAGCACCAGAGACAGAAAGACCCTAGTGTGAACTAGAGGGTAATGCCATGCCAGGGAAATCTCAGCAGTTGTAGCACACGTAACTGTTCCACTGTGATAGGAAAGGGATCATGGGAAAGATTCACATGTATTAACAGCATGGCCACATGGGAAATCCCTGAATCTAAGGCCTNTTAGACATTTGAAAAAGTTCAATTTTTCTCAAAATCACAGTAATCAACATTTCAGGATGTAAGTGACTTGTTCTCATGGCCCCTCCCCCTGCAGCCCCCTGATACTGATGAACCATTGTGATGGCTAAAGAAAGTCCATTTTATAGTAGGAGTTCATCTTGGTCCCTAATAGCTGCTTGTCTTGGCTTCAAGTTCCTGGAAGATAACTTCCCAGCATCCATGTCTTCTTGACCCCCACCCAGAAATATGCAGCAATGACCGTCTACTTTGTTTTGATATGACTAATCACTATTCTGGGATTCTTGTAATATGCTTATGCAGAATTCAAGGCGTATTTTGAGGCCGCCTTGACTGCCTCATCTTGGCAGAGCTGAATAGCTCTTGGCTTGCTNGTGCAGCCATCCAATGTCTTCTTGTGGTTTTCTCCTTTAAAAGTCCTTCTTTCACCTGCCTCTGTGTGACAGTGTCTGATTTGGCCTAGAGATTTCAGCTCTGCTAGCAGTTTTAATAAATTTGGCTAATTATAAGTTGAATTGAGTCTGGTGATCTTTTCCCAATGATCTCAAACTCCAGAACACCATAAGAGATATTTATTGATCACATAACATTCCTTCCCAAGCGCTGAGACACTAAAATCCTGTGGAAATGGACATTGAATCAGTTTGACTGCTTCTAGCCGACATTAGGGTTGTGGAGGGCTTCAGGATCTTGACTCTTGCTGACTTTTAGGCATTGGAGGGTGATAATGGGGTTGTGGACTGCCAGCATGAGATTATTGCAGGGCCATTTGAGTGTGGGTTGACAGTAGACAAGAATAGATACAATTAAGACAACAATTCAGTAACAAGGTCCAGAGATGAATACCAACTACAAACAAACAAAAACACAAAAAATAAAGTGGAGTGGACAGTCATAGCTATGCTCTACATGTATTAGAATACAAAGAATACATGTACATAGAATACATCTACATAGACTACATCTNTGTATTCTACAGAGTACACAAAAGATTTTGACTGTTTTGTGTTTCCTGTGGGGTTTCCCTGGGAGCTTTTAAAGCCCCGTAGTCTACAAATATGTATGTAGGTGACATTAATTCATTACATTATGCTATGTAGGTAGTTTGGATTCTATTTTTTTTTAGTAAAATGACAAATTTTTTAATGCTACTACGTATATTAATTACTTTTCTACTGCTAGGATGGAGCCCCATAACTAAGGCAACTTTTGGAAGGAAGANCATATTTGTCTTACAGTTCCAGAAGAGCTCACCATGGCCAGAAGCCACAGACATGGCAGCTGATAACCCTCTACCCACCCAAGAGCCATAGGCTATTTTATAAAAACCCAAACATCAGACATAAGAAATCCTCTTTTGAGTTGTTAGCCAGGGGACTATAAGAGACATCCAAAACAACATAGGCTATTGCTGTTGTCCTTGGTTGCCTCCCAAAGGTTTTAAGTCCTTGTTGCCAAAGACACAATGCACTTTGGACAGAGAACTCTGAGAATAATATGTCTGTCTAAACAAGAATTGACAAGTGCAACACCAATAGACATGCTAACATGGAAGGATGTTGTAGAGTATTACTTTAAGGTGTGTTACTTTTGTTTATGTTGCATTTGTTTAACTTTATGAAGCTGTGTTCCTTTGCCTGTGTAAAACACCTGACTGGTCTAATAAAGAACTGAATGGCCAACAGCAAGGCAGGAAAGAGAGATAGGCAGGGCTGGCAGGCAGAGAGGATAAATAGAAGTAGAAATCTGGGAGAAGGAATGAGAAAGAAGTAGCCAGAGAAGGAGGAGGACTCCAGGGGCCAGCCACCAAGCTACGTAGCAAGCCATGGAGTAAGAGTAAGATTTACAGAAGTAAGAGAATGGGAAAAGCTCTGAGGCAAAAGACAGATGGGCTAANTTAAGAAAAGCTGGCTAGAAACTAAGCCAAGCTAAGGCCGGGCATTCATAAGTAAGAATAAGCCTCCATGAGTGACTTATTTGGGAGCTGAGTGGCAGGTCCCCAAAGAGACAAAGAGTANTAAAACAAACAACAACAGAAAGGGGTATCTCCTTGGTTTTGAACTCTAGNCAAAGAACTGCAGGCAGCTAAGGAATGCTGAGAATGGGAGAAATAGTCATCCCTAGTGATACGTCCCTAATTTGTTATCCAACACCAAGTTGTCAGCCCTGATTTCATGTACATACAAGTACCACAAATAGACTGAGCATGTTGTATTTGTGTGTGTGTGTGTGTGTGTGTGTGTGTGTATAATAAAAATAATTAAAGGAAAGAGGCCCTGAATTTGAGATGGAGCAATGGGGATACATGGGAGGGGTCAGAGGGAGGAGGGAAGTAATGCAATTTTATTTTTATAAAAATNTAATTTTTAAAGGATGAAGGTGTTTTTAGTAGAGGATTTCTGTGTGATCAGACTTTGTGCTTGGATGGAGATTTGGCTCAGCAGTTAAGAGCACTTGTTGCTTTTCCAGAGGACCTGGGTTCTATTCCCAGCACCTACATGGTGGCTGTGGCTCACAATCATTGGTAACTCCAGTCTCAGGGTATAATGCCTTCTTTAACATGTGAAAGTATCAGGCATGAACATGGTATACCTACATACAGGCTTGTAAAACACTCATACACATAATGAAATAAATAAAGATAAAAAATTTTAAGACTTTGTCTTAAGATGGCTGAATGTTTTTCCAGAATGGGAAGGAGAGCTAGAAAGTCTAGGAAAATTGTGAGCGGTCTACATAAATTAGATGAGACTTAGTGATGACAGAGATATGACGCTAATCAAGCCTCTAAATTAATAGAGTTATCTTAAGCTTTTGATCTGCTCTTGTTAACACAAGTACTAACTTAAAAGAACAAAATATTTGTCTACTTAGTGTTTGATTTATGCTCAAGCTTTATCTAAATATCACACAGTAGTTAAACTATCAGACTGGTGTAATTGGCCTTGTGGGTGTTCAGTAGTCATACATGGAGGCCTATACTAGTGTGGACAGAGGGATTAAAGGGGCAATATTTCACCCCTTAACCTGCAAGGTTAACTAGGTCCTAGGTAATCATGAGACTAGCTCTCATAAGTCACCCATCCTCTTATTCAATCCACAGGTTGGACTCTAGCCAAGGACCACCCTACAAAGAGGAGAGTCAACACAGAGCGTCCTCTTGATTACCTTCCAATGTCTGAAAATCAGCAGGAGTGGAACCCTAAAAAAATCCCTCCCCAGATCCCTCTACACTGCCAGTGTCAGCCAGAGGCAGCTGACCAGACTCTACATCCAACTCCTAAGTTGTTGTAGGGTCTCAACTCTTATGGGGAGAATGTTAGATGGCTAGACAGATATTAGCAGGCTTAGTGGACATTGAGGAAGGACAACTCCTTCACAGCATCCTCATTGTTCAAAATTTCTGATCCCAAAGACTGTCCCAAGATGCCCACAATGAGGACTCTGACCTCATCCAGCAGAAAAGAAATGACAAGAATTATGCACAACACACACACACACACACACACACACACACACACACACACACACACACCATTAAGCTATAAAACAAAAACAAAAGTCAGCAATGCTGCCATGGCCACATCATTTTGAAAAATTCCAGCAGTTTCTGGCTACCCCAGTAGCAAGCATTCTCGGACTAAAATAGCT